>JAJHPF010000015.1:0-295000 GCA_024447775.1 Carex cristatella
GTGCTTAACAACCTCTTTTGCCCTTGATATTGTGCTTATGAACCATATTAGCCCCTGTTCGTGTGCTTAACAACCTCAATTGTCTTTGTTCGTGTGCATAACAACCTCTTTGACCCTTGATCTTGTGTTTCTGAACCTCATTTGCATTTGTTCTTGTGCTTAGGAACCTCTTTTGCCCTTGTACGTATGCTTAACTACCTCAATTGATGTTGTTCATATCCTTCTTCACACTTGACGTATGCTTAGGAACCTCTTTTGCCCTTTGTTCTTGTGCTTAGCAACATGATTTACACTTGTTCTTGTGCTTAACAACCTCATTTGTTGTTGTTCTTGTGCTTTGCAACCTAATTTGCCCTTCATCTTGTGCTTACCAATCTCATTTGCATTTGTTCTTGTGCTTAGGAACCTCATTTTCTCTAGATCGTATTCTTAACTACCTCAATTGTCGTTGTTCATATGCTCCTTATCGTCTTTTGTCCTTGTTCTTGTGCTTAGCAACATCATTTACACTTGTTCTTGTGCTTAGCCACATAATTTGCCCTTGATATTGTGCTGATGGTCCTCATTTTCATTTCTTCTTGTGCTCAGGAACCTCATTTGCCCTCTTTCGTGTGCTTAACAACCTCAATTGTCGTTGTTCGTGTGCTTAACAACCTTTTTTGCCCTTGATATTGTGCTTATGAACCTCATTTGCCCCTATTCGTGTGCTTAACAACCTAAATTTTCGTTATTCGTGTGCTTAACAACCTCTTTTACCCTTGATCTTGTGCTTATGAACCCATTTGCTGTTGTTCTTGTGCTTAGGGACCTCGTTAGCTCTTGTTCGTGTGCATAACAATCTCCGTTGTTCATTGGTTTCTTAACCTCTTTTGCCCTTGTTCTTATGCTTAGCAACATCATTTACACTTGTTCTTGTGTTTAACAACTTCATTTGTCGTTGTTCTTGCGCTTTACAACATAATTTGCCCTTGATCTTGTGCTTATGAACCTCATTTGCATTTGTTCTTGGGCTTAGGAACCTCATTTTGCCTTGTTTGTGTGCTTAACAACCTCAATTGGCATTGTTCGTGGGCTTAACAACCTCTTTTGCCCTTGATATGGTGCCTATGAGCCTCGTTTGCATTTGTTCTTGCGCTTAGGAACCACATTTGCCCTTGTTGGTATGCTTAACTACCACAATTGTCGTTGTTCATATGTTTCTTAACCACTTTTTCCCTTGTTCTTGTGCTTAAAAACACCATTTACACTTGTTCTTGTGCTTAACAACCTCATTTGTTGTTGTTCCTGTGTTTTGCAACCTAATTTGCCCTTAATCTTGTGCTTATGAACCTCAGTTGCATTTGTTCTTGTGTTGAAGAACCTCATTTGCCATTGTTGGTGTGCTTAACAACCACAATTGGCGTTGTTCGTGTGCTTAACAACCACTTTTGCCCTTGATATTGTGCTTGTGAGTCTCATTTGCATTTGTTATTGTGCTTAGGAACATGATTTTTCCTTGTTCGTATGCTTAACTACCACAATTGTCGTTGTTCATATACTTCTTAACCTCTTTTGCTCTTGTTCTTGTGCTTAACAACATCATTTACACTTGTTCTTGTGCTTAACAACCTCATTGTTGTTGTACTTGTGCTTTGCAACCTAATTTTCCCTTCATCTTGTGCTTATCAATCTCATTTGCATTTGTTCTTGTGCTTAGGAACCTCATTTGCCCTTGTTGGTGTGCTTAACAACCTCAATTGGCGTTGTTCGTGTGCTTAACAACATCTTTTGCCCTTGATATTGTGGTTATGAGCCTCATTTGTATTTGTTCTTGTGCTTCGGAACCGCATTTCCCTTGTTCGTATGCTTAACTACCTCAATTGTTGTTGTTCATATAGTTCTTATCCTGTTTTGCCCTTGTTCTTGAGCTTAGCAACATCATTTACACTTGATCTTATGCTTAACAACCTCATTTGTCATATTTCCTGCACTTTGCAACCTCAATTGTGGTTATGAGCCTCATTTGCATTTGTTATTGTGCTTAGGAACCTCATTTGCCCTTGTTCGTATGCTTAACTACCTCAATTGTCGTTGTTCATAAGCTTCTTAACCTGTTTTGTCCTTTTTTTTGTGCTTAGCAACATCAATTACACTTGATCTTGTGCTTAACAACCTCATTTGTCGTTGTTCCGGCACTTTGCAACATAATTTGCCAATTGGTGTTGCGGACCTCATTTTCCCGTGTTAGTGTGCTGAACAAACTCAATTGCTGTTGTTTGTGTGCTTATCAACCTCTTTTGCCCTTGATATTGTACTTATGGTCCTCATTTTCATTTCTTCTTGTGCTTAGGAACCTTATTGGCCCACTTTCGTGTGCTTAACAACCTCCATTGTCGTTGTTCGTATGCTTCACAACCTCTTTTGCCCTTGATATTCTGCTTATGAACATCATTTGCCCCAGTTCGTGTGCTTAACAACCAAAATTATCGTTGTTCGTGTGCTTAACAACCTCTTTTACCCTTGATCTTGTGCTTATGAACCCCATTTGTAGTTGTTATTTTCCTTAGGGACCTTGTTAACTCTTGTTTGTGTGCTTAACAATCTCAATTGTCGTTGTTCATAGGCATCTTAACCTCTTTTGCCCTTGTTTTTGTGCTTAGCAACATCATTTACACTTGCTCTTGCTCGTATGCTTAACTACCTCAATTATCGTTGTTCATATGCTTCTCAACCTTCTTTGCCCTTGTTTTTGTGCTTAACAGCATCATTTACACTTGTTCTTGTGCTTAACAACCTCATTTGTTGTTGTTCTTGTGCTTTGCAACCTAATTTGCCATTCATCTTGTGCTTATGAACCTCATTTGCATTTGTTCTTATGCTTAGGAACCTCATTTGCCCTTGTTGCTGTGCTGTACAACCTCAATTGGCGTTGTTCGTGTGCTTAACATCCTCTTTTGCCCTTGATATTGTGCTTATGAGCCTCATTTGTATTTGTTCTTGTGCTTAGGAACCTTATTTCCCTTGTTCGTATGCTTAACTACTACAATTGTCGTTGTTCATATGCTTCTTAACCTCTTTTGCCCTTGTTCTTGTGCTTAACAACATCATTTACACTTGTTTTTGTGCTTAACAACCTCATTTGTTTTTTGTTCTTGTGCTTTGCAACCTAATTTGCCATTCATCTTGTGCTTATCAATCTCATTTGCATTTGTTCTTGTGCTTAGGAACCTCACTTGCCCTTGTTGGCGTGCTTAACAACCTCAATTGGTGTTGTTCGTGTGCTTAACAACATCTTTTGCCCTTGATATTGTGTTTATGGGCCTCATTTGTATATGTTCTTGTTCTTAGGAACCTCATTTTCATTGTTCGTATGCTTAACTACCTCAATTGTCGTTGTTCATATAGTTCTTAACCTGTTTTGCCCTTGATCTTGTGCTTAACAACCTCATTTGTCGATTTTCCTGCGCTTTGCAAAATAATTTGCCGTTGACCCTGTGCTTATGAACCTCATGTAAATTTGTTCTTGGCCTTACGGACCTCATTTTCCCTTGTTTGTGTGCTGAACAACCTCAATTGGTGTTGTTCGTTTGCTTAACAACCTCTTTTGCCCTTGATATTGCTCTTATGGTCCTCATTTTCATTTCATGTTGTGCTTAGGAACCTCATTTGCCCTCTTTCGTGTGCTTAACAACCTCAATTGTCGTTGTTCATGTGCTTAACAGCCTCTTTTGCCCTTGATATTGTGCTTACGAACCTCATTAGCCCCTGTTCATGTGCTTAACAACCTAAATTGTCATTGTTCGTGTGCTTAACAACTTCTGTTATCCTTTATCTTGTTCTTATGAACCCCATTTGCAATTGTTCTTGTGCTTAGGGACCTCGTTAGCTCTTGTTCATGTGCTTAACAATCTCAATTGTCGTTGTTCATAGGCTTCTTAACCTCTTTTGCCCTTGTTCTTGTGCTTACCAACATCATTCACACTTGTTCTTGTGCTTAACAACCTCATTTGTTGTTGTTCTTGTGCTTTGGAACCTAATTTGCCCTTGATATTGTGCTTACGAACCTCATTTGCCGCTGTTCATGTGCTTAACAACCTAAATTGTCATTGTTCGTGTGCTTAACAACCTCTGTTACCCTTTATCTTGTTCTTATGAACCCCATTTGCAATTGTTCTTGTGCTTACGGAACTCGTTAGCTCTTGTTCATGTGCTAAACAATCTCAATTGTCGTTGTTCATAGGTTTCTTAACCTTTTTTCCGTTATTCTTGTGCTTCAAAACACCATTTACACTTCTTCTTGTGCTTAACAACCTCATTTGTTGCTGTTCTTGTGCTTTGCAACCTAATTTGCCCTGGATCTTGTGCTTATGAACCTCATTTGGATTTCTTCTTGTCCTTAGGAACTTCATTTGCCCTTGTTGGTGTGCTTAACAACCTCAATTGGCGTTGTTCGTGTGCTTGACAACCTATTTTGCCATTGATATTGTGCTTATGAGCATTTGTATTTGTTATTGTGCTTAGGAACCTGATTTGCCCTTGTTCGTATGCTTAACTACCACAATTCTCGTTGTTCATATGCTTCTTAACCTCTTTTGCCCTTGTTCTTGTGCTTAACAACATCATTTACACTTGTTCTTGTGCTTAACAACCTCATTTGTTGTTGTTCTTGTGCTTTAGAACCAAATTTGCCCTTGATCTTGTGTTTATGAACCTCATTTGCATTTGTTCTTGTGTTTAGGAACCTCATTTGCCCTTGTTGGTGTGCTTAACAACCTCCATTGGCGTTGTTCGTGTGCTTAACAACCTCTTTTGCCATTGATATTGTGCTTATGAGCCTCAATTGTATTTGTTATTGTGCTTAGGAACCTGATTTTCCCTTGTTCGTATGCTTAACTACCACAATTGTCGTTGTTCATATGCTTCTTAACCTCTTTTCCCCTTGTTCTTGTGCTTAACAACATCATTTACACTTGTTCTTGTGCTTAACAACCTAATTTGCCCTTGATTTTGTGCTTTGGAACCTCATTTGCATTTGTTCCTGTGTAACCTCATTTCCCCTTGTTGGTGTGCTTAAAAACCTCAATTGGCGTTGTTCGTCTGCTTAACAACCTCTTTTACCCTTTGATATTGTGCTTATGAGGCTAATTTTTTTTTGTTCTTGTGCTTAGGAAGTTCATTTCCCTTGTTCGTCTGCTTAACTACCTCAATTGTCGTTGTTCATATGCTTCTTAACTTTTTTTTCCCTTGTTCTTGTGCTTCAAAACACCATTTACACCTCTTCCTGTGCCTAACAACCTCATTTGTTGTTGTTCTTGTGCTTTGCAACCTAATTTGCCCTTGATCTTGTGCTTATGAACCTCATTTGGATTTCTTCTTGTGCTTAAAAACCTCATTTGCCCTAGTTGGTGTGCTTAACAACCTCAATTGGCGTTGTTCGTGTGCTTAACAACCTCTTTTGCCATTGATATTGTGCTTAGGAGCCTCATTTGTATTTGTTATTATGCTTAGGAACCTGATTTGCCCTTGTTCGTATGCTTAACTACCACAATTCACGTTGTTCGTATGTTTCTTAACCTCTTTTGCCATTGTTCTTGTACTTAACAACATCATTTACACTTGTTCTTGTGCTTAACAACCTTATTTTTTGTTGTTCTTGTGCTTTGGAACCTAATTTGCCCTTGATCTTGTGTTTATGAACCTCATTTGCATTTGTTCTTATGTTTAGGAACCTCATTTGCCCTTGTTGGTGTGCTTAACAACCTCAATTGGCGTTGTTTGTGTGCTTAACAACCTCTTCTGCCCTTGATATTGTGCTTATGAGCCTCATTTGTATTCGTTCTTGTGCTTAGGAACCTCATTTCCCTTGTTCGTATGCTTAACTACCTCAATTGTCGTTGTTCCTATGTTTTTTAACCTGTTTTGCCCTTGTTCTTGAGCTTAGCAACATCATTTACACTTCATCTTGTGCTTAACAACCTCATTTGTCGTTTTTCCTGCGCTTTGCAACATAATTTGCCTTGATCTTGTGCTTATGAACCTCATTTACATTTGTTCTTGGCCTTACAGACCTCATTTTCCCTTATTTGTGTGCTGAACAACCTCAATTAGTGTTGTTCGTGTGCTTAACAACCTCTTTTTCCCTTGATATTGTGGTTATGAACCTCATTTTCATTTATTCTTGTGCTTAGGCCTCTTTTGTGTGCTTCACAACCTAAATTGTCATTGTTCGTGTGCTTAACAACATCTTTTGTCATTGATATTGTGCTTATGAACCTTATTTGCCCCTGTTCCTCTGCTTAACAACCTCAATTGTCTTTGTTCGTGTGCATAACAACCTCTTTTCCCCTTGATCTTGTACTTCTAAACCTCATTTGCATTTGTTCTTGTGCTTAGGGACATCATTCGCTCTTGTTCGTGTGCTGAACATTCTCAATTGTCGTTGTTCATAGGCTGCTTAACCTCTTTTGCCCTTGTTCTTGTGCTTAGCAACATCATTTGTTGTTGTTCATAAGCTTATGAACCTCATTTGCATTTCTTCTTGTGCTTAGGAACCTCATTTTTCCTTGTTTGTATGCTTAACAACCTCTATTGGCGTTGCTCGTGTGCCAACCTCTTTTGTCCTTGATATTGTACTTATAAGCATCATTTGCATTTGTTCTTGTGCTTTGCAACCTCATTTGCCATTGTTTGTGTGCTTAGCAACGTCAATTGTCGTTGTTCATAGGCCTCTTAACCTATTTTGCCCTTGTTCTTCTGCTGAGTAACATCATTTACACTTGTTCTTGTGCTTAACAACCTCATTTGTTGTTGTTCATGTGCTTTGCAACCTAATTTGACCTTGATCTTCAGCTTATGAACCTCATTTGCATTTGTTCTTGTGTTTAGCAATCTCATTTGCCCTTGTTGGTGTGCTTAACAACCTCAATTGGTGTTGTTCGTGTGCTTAACAACCACTTTTACCGTTGATATTGTGCTTATGAGCCTCATTTGCATTTGTTCTTGTGTTTAGGAACCTCATTTGCCCTCTTTCGTATGCTTAACAACCTTAATTGTCGTTGTCCGTGTGCTTAACAACCTCTTTTGGCCATGATATTGTGCTTATGAACCTCATTTGCCCCTGTTCGTGTGCTTAACAACCTAAATATTCGTTGTTCTTGTGCTTTGCAACCTAATTTGCCCTGGATCTTGTGGTTATGAACCTCATTTGCATTTGTTCTTGTGCTTAGGAACCTCATTTTTCCTTGTTTGTGTGCTTTGCAACCTCAATTGGTGTTGTTTGTGTGCTTAACAACCTCTTTTGCCCTTGATATTTTGCTTATGAACCTCATTTTCATTTCTTGTTGTGCTTAGGAACCTCATTTGCCCTCTTTTGTGTGCTTAACAACCTTAATTGTCGTTGTTTGTGTGCTTAAAAACCTCTTTTGCCCTTGATATTTTGCTTATGAACCTCATTTGCCCCTGTTCGTGTGATTAGCAACATCATTTACACTTGTTCTTGTGCTTAACAATCTCATTTGTCATTGTTCGTGCGCTTTGCAACATAATTTGTCATTGATCTTATACTTAGGAACTTCATTTACATTTCTTCTTGTGCTTAGGAACTACATTTGCCCTTGTTGGCGTGCTTAACAACCTCAATTGGCCTTGTTCATGTACTTAACCTCTTTTGCCCTTGATATTGCGCTTATGAGACTCATTGGCATTTGTTCTTGTTCTTTTGAATTTCATTTGTCCTTGTTCGTGTGCTTAACTACCTCAATTGTCGTTGTTCATATGCTTCTTAATCTCTTTTGCCCTTGTTCTTGTGCTCAACAACGTCATTTACACTTGTTCTTGTACTTAACAGCCTCATTTGTCGTCGTTCTTGCGCTTTCCAACATAATTTACCCTTGATCTTGTGCTTAGGAACCTCATTTACATTTGTTCTTAGGCTTAGGAACCTCATTAGCTCTTGTTTGTGTGCTTGCCAACCTCAATTGGCATTGTTTATGTGCTTAACAACCTCATTTGTCTTTGATATTGTGCTTATGAGCCTTATTTGCATTTGTTCTTATGCTTTGGAACCTCATTTTCCCTTGTTCGTATGCTTCTCTACCTCAATTGTCGCTGTTCATATGCTTCTTAACCTCTTTTGTCCTTGTTCATGTGCTTAGCAATATCATTTACACTTGTTCTTGTGCTTAACAACCTCATTTGTCATTGTTCTTGCGTTTTGCAACATCATTTGCCCTTGATCTTGTTCTTATGAACCTCATTTACATTTGTTCTTGGGCTTAGGAACCTCATTTTCCCTTGTTTGTGTGCTTAACAACCTGAATTGGCGTTGTTCGTGTGCTTAACAACATCTTTTGCTTTGATCTGGTGCTTATGAACTTCATTTGCATTTGTTCTTATGATTATGAACCTCTTTTGCCCTTGTTCTTGTTCTTAGCAACATCATTTACACTAGTTCTTGTGCTTAACAACCTCATTTGTCGTTGTTTAACGCTTTGCAACATAATTTGCCCTTGATCTTGTGCTTATGAACCTCATTTATATTTGTTCTTGGCCTTAGGAACCTCGTTTTCCCTTGTATGTGTGCTTAACAACCTCAATCGAATGAACGAAAGATAGCTGTTGCAAAACTTCTTCTTCTTTTTCTCCAAGTTGTTTCTTCTCTCCTAAGCACCAGGAATGAACGAAAGATAGCCTTCTGATCTTGAATCATCTGCCTTAATGCCCCCAAATCGCGTATTGAAAGCCTTCCTTTTTAGTCTCCCAAGCTGTCTCTGTTTCCAATTCCAGCCTGGGTTTCCGAAATAGCTTGTACGGTCCGTATGAAAATTCTATACGGACCGTATACTTGTGCTTTGCCTTGGAGAATTGTTGCCTCTAATATGGAACCTTCTGTGGTTTTGGGCTGATCTTGTACGGGCCGTATGGACACCTATACGGGCTGTATGGAGAGGTGTCAGACCCAGAATTTCGCCTGTTTCCTGCAAAACGACAAACAAAACACAGCAGTACCACATTCTAATGATAATTAAGTAAAAATGTCCATATTTGTAGACTTTAAAGCACAGGTTTTGGTACAAATTAGGGTCGTAATCTAGGCAAAATAAGGAGGTATCAGTGTGCTTAACAACCTCAATTGTCGTTGTTCGTAGGCTTCTTAAGATCTTTTGTCCTTGTTCTTATGCTTAGCAACATCATTTACACTTGTTCTTGTGCTTAACAACCTCATTTGTTGTTGTTCTTGTGCTATGCAACCAAATTTGCCCTTGATCTGGTGTTGCTGAACCTCATTTGCATTTGTTTTTGTGCTTAGGAACATTATTTGCCCTTATTGGTGTGCTTAACAACCTGAATTGGCATTGTTCGTGTACTTAACAACCTCTTTTGCCCTTGATATTGTGCTTATGAGCCTCATTTGCATTTGTTCTTGTGCTTAGGAATCTCATTTGTCCTTGTTTGTATGCTTAACTTCCTTAGTTGTCGTTATTCATATGCTTCTTAACCTCTTTTGCCCTTGTTCTTGTGCTTAGCAACATCATTTACACTTGTTATTGTGCTTAACAACCTCATTTGTCATTGTTTCTCCGCTTTGCAATATAATTTGCCCTTGATTTTGTGCTTATGAACATCTTTTAAATTTTCCCTTTGGCTTAGGAACCTCATTGATATTGTGCTTATGAACCTCATTTTCATTTCTTCTTGTGTTTAGAAACCTCATTTGCCTTTTTTCGTGTGCTTAACAACCTCAATTGTCGTTGTTCGTGTGCTTAACAACCTCTTTTGCCCTTGATATTGTACTTATGAGCCTCATTTGCATTTGTTCTTAGGCATTGGAACCTCATTTGCCCTTGTTCGTGTGCTTAACAACCTCAATTGTCATTTTTCATATGCTTCTTAATCTCTTTCACCCTTGTTCTTGTACTTAGCAACATATACTTGTTCTTGTGCATAACAACCTCATTTGTTGTTGTTCTTTTGTTTTGCAACCTAATTTTCCCTTGATCTTGTACTGATGAACCTCATTTGGAATTGTTTTTGTGCTTAGGAACCTCATTTGCCCTTGTTTGTGTGCATAACAACCTCTTCTGACCTTGATATTGTGCATATGAGCCTCATTTGCATTTTTCTTGTTCTTAGGAACCTCATTTGCCCTTGTTCGTCTGCTTAACTACCTCAATTGTCGTTGTTCATATGCTTCTTAATTTCTTTTGCTCTTGTTCTTGTGCTTAGCAATATCATTTACACTTGTTCTTGTACTTAACAACCTCATTTTTTTTTGTTCTTGTACTTTGCAACCTAATTTGCCCTTGATCTTGTGCTTATGAACTTCATTTATAATTGTTCTTGGGCATAGGAACCTCGTTTTCCCTTGTTTCTATGCTTAACAACCTCAATTGGCATTGTTTTGTGCTTAACAACCTCTTTTGCCCTTGATATTGTGCTTATAAGCCTCATTTGCATTTGTTCTTGTGCTTTGGAACCTCATTTGCCGTTGTACACGTGCTTAACTACCTCAATTGTCGTTCTTCATATGTTTCTTAACCTATTTTGACATTGTTCTTGTGCTTTGGAATCTCATTTGCCCTTATTCTTGTGCTTAACAACCTCATTTGTCGTTGTTCTGGTGCTTTGCAAGATAATTTGCCCTTGATCTTGTGCTTATGAACCTCATTTACATTTGTTCTTTAGCTTAGGAACCTCATTTTCCCTTTTTTGTGCGCTTAACAACCTCAATTGGCATTGTTCGTGTGCTTAACAACCTCTTTTGCTCTTGATCTTGTTATTATGAACCATATTTGCATTTCTTCTTATGCTTGGGAACCTCATATGCCCTTGTTCGTGTACTTAACAACCTCATTTGTCGTTATTCTTGCGCTTTGCAACATAAGTTGCCCTTGATCTTGTGCTTATGAACCTCATTTGTATTTGTTCGTGTGTTTAGGAACCTCATTTGCCTTTGTTTGTGTGCTTAACAACCTCAATTGGCGTTGTTCGTGTGCTTAACAATCTCTTTTGCCCTTGATATTGTGCTTATCAGTTTCATTTGCATTTCTTCTTGTGCTTTGGAACCTCATTTGCCATTTGTTCGTGTGCTTAACAACCTCTATTGTCGATGTTCATATGCTTCTTAACCTCTTTTGCCCTTGTTCTCTTGCTTAGCAACATCATTTACACTTGTGCTTGTGCTTAACAACCTCATTTGTTGTTGTTGCGCTTTGCAACCAAATTTGTCATTGATCTTATGTTTATGAAACTCATTAGCATTTGTTCTTGTGCTTCGGAACCTCATTTGCCCTTCTTTGTGTGCTTAACAACCTCAATTGGCGATGTTCGTGTGTTTAACAACCTCTTTTTCCCTTGATATTGTGCTTGTGAGCCTCATTTGCATTTGTTCTTGTGCTTGGAAACCTCCTTTGCCATTGTTCGTGTGCTTAACTATCTCAATTGTTATTGTTCATATGGTTCTTAACCTCTTTTGCCCTTGGTCTTGTGGTTTGCAACATCATTTACACTTTATCTTGTGCTTAACAACCTCATTTGTCGTTGTTCATGTGCTTAATCTTTTGCCGTTGATATTGTGTTTATGAACCTCATTTGCCCTCTTTTGTGTGCTTATCAACCTCAATAGTCGTTGTCTGTATGCTTAACAACCCTATTTGCATTTGTTCTTGTGTTTAGAAACTTCATTTGCCCTTGTTTGTGTGCTTAACAACCTCTTTTGCTGTTGATATTGTGCTTACGAGGTTTATTTGCATTTGTTCTTGTGCTTTGGAACCTCATTTGCCCTTGTTCGTATGCTTAACTACCACAATTGTCGTTGTTCATATGCTTCTTAACCTCTTTTGCCCTTGTTCTTGTGCTTAGCAACATCATTTACATTTGTTTTTGTGCTTAATAATCTCATTTGTCGTTGTTCTTGCACTTTGCAATATAATTTGCCCTTGATCTTGTGCTGATGAACCTCATTTGCATTTGTTCTTGTGTTTAGGAACCTCATTTTCCCTTTTTTGTGTGCTTAACAACCTCAATTGGCGTTGTTCGTGTGCTTAACAACCTATTTTGCCCTTGATATTGTGCTTATGAGTCTCATTTGCATTTGTTCTTGTGCTTTGGAACCTCATTTCCCCTTGTTCGTGTGCTTGACAACCTGAATTGTCGTTGTTCATATGCTTCTTAACCTGTTTTGTCCTTGTTCTTGTGCTAACCATAATCATTTACAGTTGTTCTTGTGCTTAACAACCTCATTTGTCGATCTTCTTGCGCTTTGCAACATAATTTGTCATCGATTTTGTGCTTATGAAACTCATTTGCATTTGTTCTTGTGCTTAAGAACCTAATTTGTCATTGTTCGTGTGCTTAACAACTCTTTTGCCCTTTATTGTGCTTGTGAATCTCATTTGCATTTGTTCTTGTACTTTAGAACCTCATTTGCCCTTGTGCGTGTGATTAACAACCTCAATTGTCGTTGTTCATATGCTTCTTAACATATTTTGTCGTTGTTCTTGCGCTTTGCAACATAATTTACCCTTGATCTTGCGCCTTTGAAACTCATTTGCATTTGTTCTTGTGTTTAGAAACCTCATTTGCCCTTGTTTGCGTGCTTAACAACCTCAATTGGCGTTGTTCGTATGCTTAACAACCTCTTTTGCCTTGATATTGTGCTTACGAGCCCCATTTGCGTTTGATCTTGTGCTTTGGAACCTCATTTGCTCTTGTTCGTATACTTAACAACCTCAATTGTCGTTGTTCATATGCTTCTTAATATCTTTTGCCCTTGTTCATGTACTTAGCAGCATCATTTACAGCTGTTCTTGTGTTTCACAACCTCATTTGTTGTTGTTGTTGCGCTTTGCAACCTAATTTTCCCTTGGTCTTATGCTTATGTACCTCATTTGTATTTTTTTCTTGTGCTTAGGAACCTCATTTGGCATTGTTCGTGTGCTTAACTACCTCAATTGTCGTTGTTCATATGCTTCTTGCCCTCTTTTGCCCTTGGTCTTGTGCTTAACAATATCATTTACACTTGTTCTTGTGTTTAACAATCTCATTTGTCGTTGTTCTTGTGCTTTGCAACATAATTTGCCCTCGATCTTGTGCATGTGAACCTCATTTGCATTTGTTCTTGTATTTAGGAACCTCATTAGCCCTTGTTTGTGTGCTTAACAACCTTAATTGGCATTTGTGTGTGCTTAACAGCCTCTTTTGCCCTTGATATTGTGCTTATGAACCTCATTTGCATTTGTTCTTGAGGTTTGGAACCTCATTTGCCCCTTGTTTGTGTGCTTAACAACCTTAATTTTCGTTGTTCATATGCTTCTTAACCTTTTTTACCCTTGTTCTTGTGCTTAGCAACATCATTTACACTTGTTCTTGTGCTTAACAACGTCATTTGTCGTTGTTCTTGCACTTTGCAACCTAATTTCTCCATGATCTTGTGCTTATGAACGTCATTTGCATTTGTTCTTGGGCTTAGCAACCTCATTTGCCCTTATTTGTGTGCTTAACAACCTCAGTTGGCGTTGTTCGTGTGTTTAACAACCTCTTTTGCCTTTGATATTGTGCTTATGAGCCTCATTTGCATTAGTCCTTGTGCTTAGGAACCTCATTTGCTCTTGTTCGTGTTCCTAACTACCTCAAATGTCGTTGTTCATATGCTTCTTAACCTCTTTTGCCCTTAGTCTTGTTCTTAGCAACATCATTTACACTTATTCTTGTGCTTAACAACCTCATTTGTCGTTGTTCTTGCGCTTTGCAACATAATTTGTCATTGATCTTGTGTTTATGAACCTCATTTGTATTTGTTCTTGGGCTTAGGAATCTCATTTTCTCTTGTTAGTGTGCTTAACAACCTCAATTGGCGTTGTTCGTGTGCTTAACAACATCTTTTGTCCTTGATATTGTGCTTGTGAACCTCATTTGCATTTCTTCTTGTGCTTAAGAACCTCATTTGTCCTCTTTTGTGTGCTTATCAATCTCAATAGTCGTTGTTCGTGTGCTTAACAACCTTTTTTGCCCTTGATATTGTGCTTAAGAACCCCATTTGCCCATGTTCGTGTTATTAACAACCTCAATTGTCGTTGTTCATGTGCTTAACAACCTCTTTTACCCTTGATCTTGTTCTTATGAACCTCATTTGTATTTATTCTTGTACTTAGGAACCTTATTTGCTCTTGTTCGAGTGCTTAACAATCTCAATTGTCGTTGTTCATATGCTTCTTAACATCTTTTGCCCTTGTTCTTGTACTTAGCAACATCATTTACACTTGTACTTGTGCTTAATAACCTCATCTGTCATTATTCTTGCGCTTTGCAACATAATTTGTCCTTGATCTTGTGCTTATGAACCTCATTTGCATTTGTTCTTGTGTTTCGGAATCTTATTTTCTCTTGTTTGTGTGCTTAACAATCTCAATTGGCGTTGTTCGTGTGCTTAACAACCTCTTTTCCCCTTGATGTTGTGCTTATCAGCCTAATTTGCATTTGTTCTTTTGCTTTGGCACCTCATTTGCCCTTCGTCGTGTGATTAACAACCTCAATTGTCGTGGTTCATATGGTTTTTAACCTCTTTTGCCCTTGTTTTTGTGGTTAGCAACATCATTTACATTTGTTCTTGTGCTTAACAACCTCATTTGTCGTTGTTCCTGTGCTTTGCAACATAATTTGTCATTGATCTTGTGCTTATGAAACTCATTTACATTTGTTCTTGGGCTTAGGAACCCCGTTTTCCCTTGTTCGTGTGCTTAACATCCTCAATTGGTGTTGTTCGTGTGCTTAGCAACCTCTTTTGCCTTTGATATTGTTCTTATGAAACTCATTTTCATTTCTTCTTGTGCTTAGGAACCTCATTTGCCCTCTTGCTTAACCCAACAGTGCCATCGTTGGATCAGCGATTTTCAAAGGGGCTTAATAAATAGCAAAAAAATTATAAAAAATGTAAAATTTGGTCTCCAAGCAAATTTCAATATGGAGAACACATCTAACGGTTCAGATCGACTTTTTGAATTTTGAAATTTCAGATTTCAAGCATAAGCACTTCGACCCATATGCTACTGAAATCATATTAGTCACTCTCTCTCTCTCTCTCAATATATATATATATATATATATATATATATACCCACGTGTTGCTGTGGACATTGAGAGTCTGTTTTGATCACTTTCTTAATGTGATTAATTTAAGAATTGATTGTATAATTATGTATTAGTCAATAATAAGAGTAAATGAGAACTTTATGTTTGCCTCTAAAATATGCTGAGATGAAAATAAAGATAACATGTTACGAGTTATGAACTTTTCACTTCAGAGACGGATTCATTCACATAGTATGGGGGTCAATTGACCTCCATTTTTTAATTTTTTTTGTATTTATATATGATTTTTAGTATGATTTAATAAAATATTATGATCATGTAAAATTACACTCATTCACCACAGAAACATTTAATATGTTTGACCTCCATAGTTCGAAAGCCTGACTCCACCCCTACTTCACTTCCTCTTTTTTGAAAACTATCTTTTCCTCTTTCTTCAGTTTCTTTGTTTCGAAACCCTTTCATTTATAAGGACACATGATGTGTCTAAATTAAAAAAGTCAAATTATTTGAAAGTACAATAAATAGAAAAAAAAAATTATAAAACATGGATATTGCATTGTAAAATTGACAGAAAAAAAAATAGTTGTCCCTCTGTTACGTATTAACAACCACACACAAAATTGCAAATAAAAAACTACCATTATTTTCACACAAAAAAATTTATTTAATAAATTATTCAACTCAATTAATTAAATATGTTAATCCAAGCTGAAGTAAACAATGAGAAATAAGCTAAGCTGGTGTATGCATGGGTTTGTACCTCCTCACTTCCCACTTTCCTGTTTCAGTGATCCCGAGCAAACAATGTCTTGATATCCATGAAATATCTTTTAGCACAATATACTCGTTGCAAAACTGAGAGATACATTTGAAAATCCATGAAGTGTCACATTACAAACCCTTTCTAACACTGTCAGCCCATTTTTTTTTTTTACTAAAGACACCGAGTACAATGCAATGTGAAAATAACCAGAACTAAGAATAATGAAGGATCCATTTTATAAAATTTTCTGATACGACTATTTTTCCCTCATATGGCAGAATAACTTGGGATCCATTTTATTACTAAGAACTAAGATAATTTGTGGTTTTAATTTGTATTTTATCTAATAGGACTATTTTTCCCTCATATGGCTTCAATGTAGCTCAAACACAATATTGCTGGTACAAAGCTAGTTTTGGCTTGGTAAAGACCGGTACAGAGGGAGATGCTGTACCTGGAGCTTCTCGTCAAATTTGGCTATTATAATAGAAAAGCTTTTATAATAGAATAGAAAAACTTTTGATAAAGATTAGTACATAGCTATTTTATAAATTCAGAATTCAGTATAGCTTTTATAATAGAAAAGCTTACAGGTAGAAACTGGAACAACCCAACCCTTTCATAATTACACACATTCAGTTCAATTATGTAGTTGTAAACAGCTAGTATACCAACATTGCATACCGGTACTGCTCGCAAGGCTGGAAAAAAAGAGAGATCCTTATTTGTTGGATTTGACAGTCAAGTGTATTGAACAAACATAACCAACTTGATCCATTCATGATAATACATAGTAAATTATATAGAACTTGCATATTTTTCTTCATTGGAACGTGTTGTTTGTTTACACGAGTCAGTCAGCTTTGCCCAAGTATACAACAAATACCAGAAAACAAAGACTATTTACAAAGACCTGAGAAACCATATATTAAGAACTATTTACATATGACTATTTTACACAAAAATGAAGTGTAGATTAAATAACACTACAAAAAGAAAAGAAAAGAAAAGAAAAAAGAACTCTTCAATTAAACTTTGTCCATAAATGATATACGAAGTCTAAGTGTAGAAACAAGTGTAGATTAAATACACTTACAGAATAACAAGTGTAGAAATAAATGATATACGAAGTCCAATGTCATAGTTATTAGCGTCATATAGATATCCTTAAAATTAATCTTAAATAACTATTTTAAGCTATGAGACAACAAAATTGATTGAACATTTTGCATATATTATGTTATACATAGTTTATGAAGTTTGACATAAACTTAAACTCTGCGATAAAGAAAACTAAACTCCGTAATTAAACCTCTTGTAAATGGAAGTTTAGGTGGCCAACTGCCACAACTACTTATTGAACTAAAGAATATGAATAGTAACTCGGTTGCTATTCGAGGCATCTAAGTACTGGTGCTAAAATTCACTCGTAGAACAGGCAAAAAAGCTTTCTTTTACTCATGAAAGCACATGCATATCTATCATTTAGGGTTCAAGACATTAAACAACTGAGCAAAAATCAAAGGAAGAAATAAATCAAAAAATCAAATAAGAAACTTTTGATGGAACCAGCAGCAATACACTGAGACATTGATGAAGGTTGAATTCCATGATGTTTGATCTCTCACCTAAAAAAATAAGATGCAATTCTTACATTGGTTGCTATCTGTGTGCTGGCAACAGAACCAGAAGAAGCTGTTCGACTCACCTCTTGCCTTGATATATTCAACAATTCCTCCCTAGTCTCTGCCCCAATTATATTCATCTTTGGAGATGCCCTGCCCAACCCTTCATTAGATGTTGATGTGGCACTCAGTCTCTCAGCATAGCTGAACATAACAGATAAGGATACAAACAAATAAGAAAATTTTGATAGGCTTAAATCAAGATGTAAATAATGGTATTACTTTTCCACATTCTAGTAAAGGAAAAAGAAACAAACAAAAAGAGAAAAATTATAAAAAAAAGATATTATTTATTATAATTTATAGAACCCCCAAGATGAATGTCAAGCCTTTCTCCACTGAAGAAGTTAATATTGAAGCCTTTATTCTACGTTAATATTGAAGCCTTTATTATAATTTCTACGTTTTTTTCTTGGTAGCTGCTTCAACATAAGAGAAGCATTGAGTGAAATTGTGCTTGTCCTTACTCAATTTACATAGACATCACTTGTTGGGCATCTCAGCTACCTACCTAGATTGTTAACAATTGACGGTGGCCATCAATAGGAGTCCATAGGGTTTGAAGGTACCTGAGGTGCAATTTATATAAACGAACAACCAAGATTAATCCCAGCCAGGCCAAACTCAATCTGGTGCCTACGGAAACTATAGATGGACTTTTTTGAGATTCATGCCAAGTTAAAAAATGGTCCAGATTTAAAAATTGCACAACAGGTACCTGGGGGATTCGAATTCCATAGTTAGTCAATCACAACAGCAACAATCTCTTATTAGTCTATCCTAAGTTGAAAACTAATGTTGAATCTATCAAATTCCAGATGCTTTTCATATAACTTGTAACACAATAATCAAAGATATTTTCAAATCAGTTCTGGCACTCACAGTTCTAGTTAGTATTTTAATCTTCATCACATGGAAGTCCACATCAGAAAATAAATTGGAACTTAATTTAACAGAAAATGACCAAAATTACTGCCAATGCCATGTCTTGGAAGTGCTTGAACACAGCAAGAGATGCAAAGCAATTCCTGCTGGTACAACATATGTCCAAAAATAGTCACAATGAAATAAAAATGGTGAACCTAGCTACAGGTTATGGAATCCTTTGATATCGCATACACACTTAGAACATGACCTGACAAGTGCTCCTGTAACAATTTTTCCATTTTTACAGACTTTTAATGATTTTAAATCAATTGTTGAATCTCAGCTGACAGAAATAAAAAAAAAACTGGGTGAAATACATAATTAGACATTCTATTACAGCAAAGAAGTATCAATACATAATTAAAAAAAAAAAAAGACCAACAACATAACAGTAAAGAAGTTCATAGGATAAAACTTGAGAACGAGATTGCTCGGAGAATTCAAACATAGTGTATCTATGCAAGAAGATAGCCTTATAATTAAATTATGACTTACTGTGAAAAGGAATATGAAAAATCTGAGGTATATTGCTTGAGGCAGCCAAAGAGCTTCTTGCATATTGTGTAAGCAATAATAAGTGAATAATTGAACTTTGATGCATCTAATAGAATAATAACTACTAAAATTATGTAATTATGTAAGAAACCAAAAACATTAAACCCCAATAACAATATTATGACACAATATTATACCTTCATATAGAAAATTCTACCATTACTGTTTAAGAAATATATATTATCATACTGTAGATTAGATTATTTCATAAAAGTAAAATTTTGGAGTTGTTAGAAGTAATCAGCAAGGGATTTTGAACAGTACCAGTGTTTTTGAGTGAAGACGGGAAAATATGGGAGATTGTGCAATTGCAAATCACACAAAAATCTTAAGCAATAGACAAATGAGTCCGAGTGCAATTACAGATTTAGTTTCATTGATCTACTTTAGTCATTAAAAGATGCTTTACTGGAAAATGAATCTGAGAAGGGTAAATCATGAGGAATAAACAAAGTTGCATGTAGATCTCTATGAATATTTATTTTACACAACAAGGAATTTCCTTTTGTAAACTTAGCATCACAATGCCATTTTCAAAAATGATGAAGTTAGGATGGGCATATATATAATTGATCGAGTTAGGATGGGATATATATATAATTCTCTAAAATTAATATCACTACAACCTTAAGGCTGACAGGAGGAAGAGAAGCTTTGTTGGAAGTAACTGACCTGATTAAAATCTCCAGTATAGTACAGTACTACTGCCAGAATCTCGTTTGAATGTTGTCACCTGAACAACCCGCAAAGAAAAGGCGGTATTTTATCCGGTCTCTTGCTTGTTCAAGCAATTTCTTATGCATCAACACATCTTCAGCCCTTTCAACATTTACATCAATCGCATACCTATTTTAAAAATTCAAAATAAAAAAAGTTAAGTCAAGCTAAAATTGTAAAATTCACAACGAATACGATCCGAAACGAGAAGAAGGACACAAACCGAGCTGTCCCACTCATGAAGTGGGCCCAAAACTTGTCCTTGAAGGACGGATAGAAGGTCTCGGGCTCTCAGCCACGTGACTCTCCCTCAGGCATCGCAAAATCTCGCTGAACACCTCCAGTTTGTGCCAGCTCTGCTGCACCTGCTTGCGAGAATTGTAGCTTTTCATTGACTCTCCCTCAGGCATCGCAAAATCTCACTGAACACCTCCAGTTTGTGCCAGCTCTGCTGCACCTGCTTGCGAGAATTGTAGCTTTTCATTGACGAGCGGCTGTCGCAACTCTCCGCTAAATCCTCTTTCATCACCATTAACACTCTGATCGGAACAAGAAGATAGGGAGAACTCAGTTGATTTCAATAGAAAAGAGAAGAAATGACATGATTGTGAATTGAATTTGCTGATCAAAATAATAGAAAAAGAGAATACAACTCAGTATCAGACAATTAAAAAAAAACTTGAAAGTTAATTTACCAATAATGACATTCAACCCTAAAAATTAGCTTATATATGGTCCTGTAGCTTATATATTTTCAATCATATGACTATTAATTGTGCCCTTATATTTTCAGTCCTTATCTACCTAAAATGAGATTATGCTTTGATGATTATAAATGCTATATGCAACTCGTACCAGTCTTCATTTTTAAACTTGATTCGATTAAATTTGGTGTATACTCATAATTATGTGGTACCAGCTATTGGTACTGTCAGAGCAATTGAAGGAGAGGAAACCAACAAGAACTGCACTCAAAATATTATTTGTAGATAGAGAAGAAGATTAGTGCATTCCTAAAATAGTCGGATGCATAGTTAGTTGAAGATCAAAAAAATGAAATATATTGAAAAGGAAAAGTTAGAAAAAAAACCAGCAGTACAAAACTACAAAACCAGCAATTACACAAAATAAAAAAAACAAAAAATTTCTTCTCATCTCACTTCAGTCGATATTATAAATAAAAAAAAATTGTATCACTTTGCTTAGCACAAATCAAGACGGTGCATGTACAGGATTTTCCAAACATTAATTTGGCATATCAAAACTCGGTACCAGTATTTTGTAAAAAACTTATCCATAGATGTATCATATCCTAGTCACATACTATCTTACTCTTCAATTTTGATATTTCTAAACATCTGCAACCCAAGAATAAACCATATATCAAAGAATCAAAGAAATCATATATTAAAGAAAGAAGCTGTACTGGAGCCCTAAATCTAGCATTTGGATAGCATATAAAGCTTCTCTAATATTTTGCTGACGACCTGCACCTTTCTCCCCACTTAAACTATTTCATTTAGTATATATGCCTTCTATGTCATTGAATAGTACAAAAAATACTCTAATAAGAAGCATAAACAAGTCAGTCCCTGAATTGAAAAGAAACTGACAATGAAGGTATACAAAAGTTACAAGTCAGTCCCTAAAATTTTTGTTAACTTACAAGCAAGGCCCTCAAAAATCCAAAATCAGATACCGGTAAGATCAACCAGTGAAGATGTGATCCAACTCCAGATTCATTATCTAATTAATCATTTGAAATATACATTGTATCATTGAGCCAAAGCATAAAGTCTGATAGAAAATAATGAAAGTCATTCTTCATTGATTCATCTGGCACATGATCCGAACAGCATGGTGTTGTTGGCATACAACAACCAGATTCTTGCAAAGAAATGAATGATGGTTTGGCAAACAAAATGGGAATGGGGTAATTTCATTTTAGCGAAACCTGTTTTTGACCTATGGAACTATGTCGATGAAGCAATATGAAAGAAATTAAAATAACTATTAAAGGCCCTCATTATTTTCCAGAAATTCAGAAGTTTAACTATTTCTACAAAATCAAACTATAATTCAGATGCCAAAGGAACTCTACCAGAAGCCAAGGATGCTATAAGGAGCTCACCTTTTGAGGGTATAATTGTCCAAAAAACAAGCTAAGGAGTCCCCAAGGAAGCTGATCGTCTGGATTAAGTGAGATTAATACCAAAGGAGGCATAAAAAAGTATCACCGAACATGTACTTAGTGCTTTGAAACAGTGGTTGCCAAGCAAGCGAAGAAATAACTGGCCAAGCAAAGAAATTTCTAGACAAAGAGAGAGAAAACTATAAAGAAGTGTATACCACTAACTGCCAATCAATTGCTAAAATGCATGAAGCTCGTGTCTTCCAAAAACTTGAAAGTTAATTTACCAATAATGACATTCAACCCTAAAAATTAGTGCTTGACAATAGAACCATTTCGAATCAGAAAAAGCTAAAAAAAAAATGAGTACAAACCTTTCTTTCTCTTCTCGATCAGTAGCCAGAATTTTAACCTCTTCCTGTTTTCTCCTTCACTGCGCAATAGAGAGAGCATGCTTCGGTTCTAAGTCTTGAAGAGGAAGACAGTGAGAGAGAGCGCGCTCAATCATGCGTTGACGGAGAGTACGAATTCGCTAGGGTTTTCTTGCGCGAGAGACTAAAGCGAACAGAGGAGGAAGAGAGTCGGTTCTAAGGCGCGTCCGGAAAAGGAAAAAGAAGCATCGGGTAAAGGAGAAAGAGAGCACGCGTGTGGGAATGGAGTTGGGAAGCACACTAACAGAGAATTTTTTTTTTAAAAGTTATGGCAGAAATCAATGACTGATATAATGTTTTGTATTTAAATGAGTAAAGTTTTAACTATTTTTTACTTCTACACGTAATACTACATGAAAACAGATACATAGAATTATAATGTGTTTAATGGCTGAGATTGATTAAACGTGAGGTTGTGATCTTTTTGGAAAAATAGTCTCTTCATCTCTCTAAAATTTAAGAGAATTTCTTAGAAGTACTGATATATATATAGAGAGAGAGAGAGAGGAGGATTCCACTGTCTCAATTTTTGCTGCCTCTACCGAACCTCCAAATATAAACCGTACATAACAAAATTGATGAATGGACCTCCAAATATAAACCGTACATAACAAAATTGATGAATGGACCAGATTAAAAGAACTATTCAGCGAAAAAAACTCTTCAGTTCGCCTCCAGTTTACTCTTTCTCCCTCTGCATAGCTCTTTTCCTTTCCAGTCACCTTCCGACCCGTTGTCCCCCCTTCCGGCGCCCCTCCGTGCATCCCACCACCCCTCCGCGCCCCTCCAAATCACAACTCTCTCCTCTCTCGTGCAACCCCTAGCTCCTCTCTCCGCTATCTACGTTCCTGAGCTAGCGCGTGAAAACAAGAAGCGCCTCTAGCCTCCTTCCTTGCCCTTGCAAATCTCATCTCCACTTCTGGTAAGCACTCTCTTCCTCTCCCTCGTTCTGTTTAACTTTTCTAAATCTCTTTGCATAGCTATTATAGATGAGGTTTCCCCTCTGAAATCATTGATCCAATTATCGAATTGAAACTCAAATTAGAATTTTCTCACCAAATTAAAGCAGCACATAGAAGGAGTATTATTTAAAGAAGGTGGTGCCGTAACAAGAGTAGGTATATGCAATCAGTACTCATTTTCTGACCAGCAAACAAAGAATTTGTTGTAACTCAAATGATCTAAATTCCCAATCTGAATTGCATATTGTCACTATGCTAATACCCAAATGGGTAGAGGAGCTTACAGATATATTCAAGCCTTAGATGTGCAATTTTTGTGCATAAAGGAAAAAATCAATAGTTTATTGTTGAATGAATTAGAGATAATAGACAAAGCAACTTTTTGTGCAGGGCACAACGACCGGCTAACCAGGTGCTGTCATTATTCCAGGGACGACACCTGCTGGCAGAGGTGGCACCACATTTGGTGATGCAATTCAATGATGCTTTAGATGAGATTAGATGGAGGTGGGAGGCAGGGGGTCTTTACTCTTCAAAATCCATATATAGAATTCTAAAAGAAGGGGGTAAAGTTAAATTGACCTTTCTGGGGGTGTGGTCTGCAAAAATACCACCAACTGTCAGAATATTTGGCTATGTGCTGATGAAAAGGAAATTGCTGACGAGGGATGCGCTTGTCAGACGAGGCATGAACTGTTCACGGGGCTGTGTTATGTGCGCGGGTCAATATGAAGAGACAGCGATCCACTTATTTTATTAGTGTCGGTACACAAGGAGAGTATGGACCTCTGTGCACGTAGCCTGGGTACACGAAATTTATATCCCTAGGACACAACCGGTTCCATACCGGCTACCGATGGTGGAAATATGGACCCGCTCCCTAACAAACTACATTCGCCAGAGTCATGGGGGGTTTAGAGAATGGATATCTAAGATGTTGTGCACTCTTTGGTTCATTTGGAAGTGTCATAATCAGGTTGTATTCAGGGAATCATGGGTACTGGCTGAGATTCTGGTAAATCGAATCATAGTGGAAGAGGGTCTATGGTCAGCCAACTGCTAGTTGTTACCAGTTGGGTTGTAACTTTTGTAATTTGACAGCCTCTGTCAAATAGTTTCAAAAAAAAGAAATTCTTTTGAAGGTCTCATGTATATATATGAAAGCAAGATGTAATAGTAGCAATTTTTTGTGAAAATTTCTGTCATGTTTTGAGAATTGATAATTTGAGGTTATTTTGTTTTAGTGGTTTCAAATGAATTATATATTAGTGCCCATTTTCTTAGTTGCATGTATGATGTTGGTACTTGGTTCCGTGATAATTGAATTATATTATGATGAATCAAGATAGATGACTGCAATTTTTAAATCAAAAACTACAAGTCCATGTCTTATTATAGTTAAGAGTATAAACAAGATATATTATCTATTTGACAACCATCATCATTTGCAATTCACAAAACATGACTACAATTCTCGAATTGAAACTTAGATATATCAGTACAAAACATTCAAATTTGCTACAAGTTCATGCTTTATTATAATTTCAATCAACAATGTACAATTATTTTCCAATTCACCAAAAGCCAATGCAATGGAAGTGCATCAACAAAGAAAAAAAATGCAGACTTGCGAGCTTGATAGCACACAAAACATTGCATTATTGTTTATCTTAGAATGACTACCAACTACTACAGCAACAATAGCCTGCCAAATAGGAGTATACAAAAATCAAATCAAGATTAGACTACTGATAGTTCAATTAGATGTAACTAGATAGAGAAAAACACCAGTAATGAACTATAAACAAATAGCTAAAATAAACTACATGATCACATATACTGGAATCAGACTATTATGCATCATTTGCAACCTTATGTACTTGTTTGTTTCTGATGTGTCAATTTGAAAGTTTTTTATACAGCATCCAACTTTTAATTCAAAAGCAAACAGATTCATATAAAGAGAGATTTATACAAGCACATAAAAATAAATATCTTGTTACAAATGCACAAGAAAAAAATTGACACATTCATCAAAATAAATTGACTACTTACAACATAAGAATATTTTTACCAGAAAAAATGATTTGCTATTACCAGCATTTTTCTAATCCCACTATATGTCTCCATAAAAATAAAAATAAAAATAAAAGCTCATTTCCTAAATTATCCTCCATAGCCTTTTTACTCTTTCTTTCACTGGTATGTATCTACATTCAGACAACTAGAATTTCTCCTCCTTTGCCCATCAATGGTGGAGTTATGAATATTGGATAAATACCTCTCCGATTTTGCATGACCCACGTACTTGCACACCTCAAGCTTGAAGCTGCTTGGTATCTCTCTTCTTGCTCTTAACCATTTTCATTAGGCACACTCGTACCATCTCACAAAGAAACCCAAAAAAGCAAAAAAATAAAAAGTTAAATCCTTAAGCCAGAGTGTGAAAAATACAATTATGTGCTAGGATCACTAAAATAAACAAAAAAAAGAATTGAACACAGATCACGATGAAGAACAAGCATTCACTCTCGATTCTACAATTTCCCCATTGAACAAGCTCTTGCATCTCCAATTGCTCATCTCTTCTTTTAGCTATTTAGAAAAATATGGCAAGATAATTAGTCTCTACATAATGAAACAAGGACAAGAAAAGGGTGAACAAGCTCTTGCATCTCCAACCTCTCTGATTTCTATTCAATTTATATCCAATTTTTGGCAATGTGCATATCCAATTTATCTCCAACCTCAAGGTTGTACATATCCAATTTTATTACTGGTTTCATTTATATCTGTTGTTACCTAAAGCACCTAATTAACTCCTTGTCTTAATTCACTTTCTGACTGGGCAGACTGGTATGGATGCCTCAGTTCATATTCACTTTTGTGACTAATAATATATTACTGAAACTAAATTCATACTCCAGTATGTGTGCCTATACAAGAAACTAGCAATCTAAGAACAGGCGGAGGGATTGAAAAATAATTACTTTCACATATATACTAGATTTTAATTTGAATGTATCAAAGTTCTCATTTCTGGACTAAAACTATAGTTTCAAGAGGATCTAATGCTGTTACTTCTACTAATGCTTGGGTATCAATTGGTACAGTTGATACTTCAAGGAGTTCAACTTAATCAAGCAGTCAGGAAATATTCAGCAAAAAAAAAAATTACCAGTACAGATCCAAATTCAAGGTGAGAAGGGATCTTGAGAGAGAACTGAGAAGCCTCCTTGATTTCTCGTTCGTAAGGCAGAGGATCGCTTCTTCTTCAAATGATCTAACAGTGCGCCTCTAAATTTCCTCTTCCGAATGTAGGGTTTCGTTAGGTGGCACGAGTGAGAGGCGGCTCGGGGAGAGGTTGTGCGAGAGAGAAAGAGGGCGGCGAAGGGGGTCGTATTTTTCTGTCGCATAAGGCGGTCGGGAGCAGGGAAGGCGCGTGGGGGAGAGGGGTGAGGGTGGGGAGGGCGCGGAGGGGTGCTGGGACGCACCAAGGTGCGCCTGAAGGGCGACGACGAGTCAGGAGGCGTTGGGAAGGGGAAGGGGGCGCCGACAGAGGGGAAGGGGAAGGGGAAGGGGAAGGAGGGCGCCGGCGGTGGGGAAGAGGAGGGGGGTGCGCTGGGAAGGGGAAGAGGAAAGGGGCCCTGGGAGAGAGACTCGTGTTCTCTAAACTGGAGACGAGTTAGAAAATGAATTTCGTTGAAGGAAGTGCTAATCCAGTCCGTCCATGAATTAGTTGATCAACGGTTTAGATTTGGAGGCAAAATTGAGGCAGTAGAACCCTCCTCATATAAATATATGGTTGTGTATATATGATGCCATGCCTAATACTGGAGTGGATAATAATCTTAAGATTTTCATTTTGGGGAAAGAATATATCTTAAGATTTCCATTTTGAGAAAGGCAAATTCTAAACAAAACAGACATATAGCTGGTGAAAAGGATCCAAAACAAGCACTGATTAGTATTGAAGTTTGTAGTACAAAAAATCTTTCCTGATTTGTGGCCGGATATTGTTTTGGTATATATCAACATTTCATGGTCACTTCTTTTAGCTACCTAAGTGATATCGATAGCATTGATGATACAAATCTGTTGGAGGAGACGGAGAGAGCACTTCAAATGCATATTCACACATTAAAATCTCAAGGTACATTTTTCTTTGCCAATATTGGAATGGTATTTTTTATTAATTGAAGTTATGATTGCTTAAAGCATCAAATTATTATTGATATATAGTCTACATAGAGTTAAAATTCCGGAACTTTTATTAATAACCTAAAAAAATTACATAAAATAACTACGTTATTTTTGGAAAATTAGAAAACTAATTATCCAACGTAAATCCAGTCAAATTTTACTAGATAATCCAGTAGAAAGACACCTTTCTAGGAAATCTCACTTCCACTGGATTATTCAGTGGAAGTAGGCGGTGATTCTATAAATTATCCAGCAAAAATGATATCTATTAAAGCTACTTCCGCTAGATTAATTCCTCACATGAGAGTGGG
This sequence comes from Carex cristatella, assembly GCA_024447775.1. Classification (NCBI taxonomy): domain Eukaryota; kingdom Viridiplantae; phylum Streptophyta; class Magnoliopsida; order Poales; family Cyperaceae; genus Carex; species Carex cristatella. The sequence continues at coordinate 27,755 of JAJHPF010000015.1, forward strand.
CTATGGAATCTACAGGGATAATGGTTTCGACGGACGTGCGTGTGCCATGATGGAGCAGGCCACTGTTCTACAAGATTGGGAGGCAGTCCCATCCGAGGAAAGTACAAAGATAGGTGTCAATCCATACTCGCCAGCTCCTGTATTCGAAGGCCCAAAACTAAAGCCAGATTTTTCGTATACTGGCGTCGGATGGAAAAAATATTGGGGACCTCCTCCAACCGCAGACCACAAACAAGTATGTACTATATTAATTAAAATTTGTTTATGAATTCCAACTTAATTAGTAAACTTTGTGTATGAATTGGATCCTCCTTATCAGGATTAGATGGGTACTACTTATGAGGAATTCCCTGAAAACTCCGATTGGATGGAGGATTATCTATATGATAAGCAGATGGAGGAGTCACGGGGACAATCACTTAAGGAGACTCATGCTCAATATTATTACCCTCCAGCAACTCTAGGAGACCCAGGGGCATCATCTACCCAACCACCTCAGGGACCTCTTCCAACCGCAGACTCCAGATATGTATGTACTGCATTAATTAAAATAAATTTGTTTATGAATTCCAACTTAATTAATGAAATTTGTGTATGAATTTCATGTGACCTAGGAACCTCATTATCAGGATCAGGATCAGACGGGTACTGCTTATGAGGAATTCTCTAAAATCTCTGATTGGATGGAGGATTATCTATATGATCAGCAGTTGGAGGCACGGGGACAATCACTCAAGGAGGCCAAGGCTCATTATCATTATCCTCTATCAACTCCAGGAGACCCAGGAGCATCATCTTCCCAGCCACCTCATACAACGTAGACACAACCCGAGATCACGGACAATGACGATACTCCTTCCTTTAGGCATCCACGGCATGCGCATCGTTCCTTGTCTCCATTCACTTTTTCTTGACTATCATTAGGCCTCTTTTAGTTATTTTATTTGGCATGCTTTGTTATATATGACAATCAGTACTATCTTTTAGGGTTTATAATTTTATTTTGGTTATTTTCTGATAGATGTTAGTCCAGCATATGGCTTTATCTTATTCGAACTTCTACGTATTGTTTCTATTAAAGCAACGGATTTTAATTATCCAACAATTAGATTAAAACTACCAACTTTCTTTTTAAAAAGCATAGTCCATTTCATTGTTGAAATTGATAATTATAAAACCAGTTGCTAGTCAAACTGACTGCGCTCTAAAATAGCCAAAGCATCTAAAAGACATAACAGCTACACAAGTTTAACATAGCATAACAAACATATCAACCAAGCATTGAAAACATATCAACCAACCAAGAACTATATTTGATAAGAAGATAAGAAGTAAAGATAAAAATGAATTTTTTTATCATCACCATGAAAATGAATAAAAGATATCCTAGAGGTCTAGGCTTCCACTATGAATAAAAGTTGCATTTCCATCCATTAAATTTTGTAATTTTAACAAAGCCTGCACTATTTGGCCCTTCTTATAAAATTAAATTACAATATATAAACTTATAAAACTATCATCTTGTTTTTTTGTTTCTCATCCTCTTATAAGAAACAGATAATTAATGTTGTTATTGTCAAATAAAATAAAAAAATTATGACCTAGTAATCACTACAATTCCTATTTAAGGATAGAAGATCTACAATTTGTGTTTTTCAAAAAAAAATAAAAAATAAAAGGGAAAGCACATATTTGTTGTCACACTAAATATTGGGTATTTCTTTTTAGGAACCGACTAACTATCCCCCACTTCATTTCTCTCATTCATCTCTCAGTCATTAATTAAGTGGGGGACCACTAATTAAGTGGGGATTATTAATTAAGTGGGGGGCCGCTAATATTTGATAGATTTTACAACTGGCGCACACTACATGCGTAAGTGTTAATATATAATACTAGTATTGTGCCCGTGCATTGCAACGGAAACATATTATAAAATTGAATATAATATGAAGATATCTTTTTGTTTGACTTTCACATAAAATTAAGAAAAAATATTAAATGAAAATAAAAGGCACACATGGAAAAAACATAAATTCAAATAATAAATAACAATAAAAAATAACAATTAGAAAAAATAGATTAAATATAACATGAAAAAAGTTCTTGAAGTATTATTATCAGTGTGATCATCTTCAATATAGTGTAACATTTATGAAAATGAACAAACAAATATGAAAAGTATATTAATTAAAAAATAAACAAATAAACAAATATTTATGAAAATACACATATTAAAACAACGAGCATAGAGTATTTTCTTACTTTTAACCAACCAAAGAATGGTAGCATCTGCCTTTAAAAAAAAATCTATCAAAGAATTATGTTGTTGGAATATTACTCAAATCATATAATAACTAAAGAGAGCAATAATTCGACAAAAAGTTGATAATCTTCATTTAAAATAATAAACGAATTTAGTTAACCTTCTAAAAAAATAATTAATTAAGCTGCACTTTTTTTAGGCTAGAAGGTCGATATTTCCTATATCCTCTTAAATAATAATAAAAAGATACAATATTTTCTATATCCTTTCATATTTATGAACACTCTACTATATGCACGTTTCATAAAATCATATATATTTTTTCTTGAAATTTTTCATTCTCTGTACAATATTTTTAGAACTTGCAGGTTCAATGAATCCATTTATTTCATAAGATATGCTATAAATGCATGAATAAGAGAAAATGAAGAAATAAGGAAATAATTTAATTACATGAATCAAAAATAGATTTAAACAGGAATAAAGAAACATATCGCTAGATATTCATTTTTAATTGTGGCAAACTATATAGCAGTATGTGTGGCGAGTATATTTTTAACTAAATTTAGACTCCTACACATAAAATAGATGTATTTAATCAAAAGAAGACATATTATGTGATTGGAGGGCTGATATTAAATTTAAAAATTTATCTTTCAATCTTAGCCGTTGGCGGATTAGGACAACTACGTGCATTATATAAGAATGGAGATATCAAGTATTCATATCTAAAATACCAATTATTTCAGGAAAAAAACCTGTACATCATGCATCCATCTCTTACATTTTTTTAGAGGTGGATTTTTTTTCTCCGTTCATTCTCAGCAATATTTCTAACGATCTGTGAGGAAATTTACGAATCTAAAACTACAAACGTCTTCTACATAATTTTCTTTTTCAAATGAGATCCATAATGACATACTTTCGGGTTGTCCGTCGTGCAAATATTCATATCTAAGATACCAAGTATTTCGGAACGTATTAATATCAAGCATGAATACCAAGTATTGCAATTTCTTGTGGCATTAGATGATTTTTGAAAGTATTAATATCAAGTATTGCAAGTATTCATATCTCGTCATTAGGGAGTTGTGTTTTAGCATCGTTTGGGTACATCCAAGCATATGGAGATGTCGATTTGAGGCTTAATTGGACAGTGGACATGATTGAAGCCCATAGGTCTCGGTTTGGTACCGGTCCAGTACCGTATAATGGTACAGAGATTATACATCGATATTAGATGTTAGAATCATTGTATTGGGTCATTTTGAGACCTATCAACAGCTCAGAGGCATCGAATTTGGTGTTTGAAGATTAATCATGTACAATGCATATAGTTTGGCATTTCTGGATTTCCGAGTTCGTCATCTCAATTTAAATTTTCATGAAGGAACTCATTGGATGAGATCATAGACATATGATATGGAATGTTGAGAGTATTCAGAATTACTTTCATAATTTTTGGGAATTTATTTGTATTTCAATGATTTTATTTTATTGTCAGGAGCATATATGTACATGTGCTGCAGAAATTTATATTTAATTTTGAATTAATTGCACATTTAATTTAAGGCAGAATGCTAAATCAAATCATGCAAATGAGATGTCCATTTTGATCATCTTAGAGTCTAGTTTCTAAATATATCATTTATTTTGCATTTCAGATTATTAGAGCTGTGAAAAGGGTATGCAATCAGAACAGTGCAGTGCAGTTTTTTTATTTTCATTTATCCAACTTTGGAAATTCATTAAAAATTGAAATAAAATCATAAAAATGTAAAATTTGTGTGCATTATGTGTGCTTTTGAGTCCTTTATTTAACTGTAATCTTATATTTTTAATTTGGTCCCTGGTTTGATTTAGACTTGTTGTTTTGTCAGCAGAGGTCGAATCTGCTTTTTTGGAGGCATTGCATGTACCAGTGGTGCATGTACCACTAGCAGGTGCTGAACTCAAGTCATACATTGCATGGTTCACATATATTGAGTGCATTAGACATGATTAAGGGGCTGGTTAAGGTCAGAACAGTATTCAAGGGCATGAAAGCCACTGTGACAGTACCAGTATGCATATAAAGAGATAAAATCATCAAGATTCAAACATTCAACATATTTAAAACATTTCAAGGGGCTGTCAGAGCCAAAATTTATGCAGAGAGACCCCTAGTTTTTATAAAATCATGTTGTAATGATCTTTTTACTTGATTAAAGGACAATTCATTGAGGTTTCATTGAGGATGAAGTGTGCTTAGTAAGCTCATTTGTTGTTATTCTTGCGCTTATTAACCTCGTTTGTCCTTGTTCTTGTATTTAGTAAATGCATTTCCAAATATTTTTGTGCAAAGAAAGCTCATTTGCTCTTATTTTTGTGCTTGACAATCTCATTTGCAGTTGTTCTTGAACTTAGCAACCTCATTTACAGTTATTCTTATGCTTAGCAATATCATTTACCCTGATCTTATGTTTATCAAATTCATTTACATTTGTTTTGTGCTTAGAAATTTAATTTGACCTGGTTTTGTGCTTAAAAATATTATTTGTCATTGTTCTTGATCAACATCATTCGCATTAGTTTATGTTCTTTAAGAAAGTAGAATCATGTTATTCAAATCTCAACTATTTACCTATGTTAAAATTTGTTCATAAAAAAATTCAACAGCTAAAATTGAAATTATTGAGTCCTGCTCTCTTATTTGCTTATTTGGAGAGCAAACGGAGTCTCCTATTTGGAGATCAGTGGAGTCAGTTCATGTAAATTCAACCATTTTGATATTTTTGTTGAAACAAACAAATGTTTTTTTTTTTTCTATATGTTGAAACTAAAAAAAAAAAATTATGTTTTGAACAGACGCAAACCAGAAACCCGGATTTGCAGATTGGATATTACCAACAAAAAATTGCTGCTGCTCCAAGCAATAATTTGGCGAGCAATAAAAGCAAAAGATAACTAATTCTCCAACACTACTCTCCAACACTACTTAAAAGATGTCGCAATCAGTAAAACAAATCACAGCAACATGAAAAAGAAAGAAAAATCAACCCAAAATGCAACAAACACATTTTCACGTTAAACCAGCAGATCACTCTTATTTACACTGTCAAGCAAACTACCTAATTGTTACACGCAGATGTATCCATTCTGCACATATGTTTTCCGTGAGAAACCACCAAAGTTCTATTGATTATGCATGCAGCTGCCAAAAGAGCAAAAGAAAGAATAGTAACGTTAATCAAGTAATATTTTTGCTTATATACCTCAGTAATAAGGTTCATAACAGTATTATAAATATGCTTTTTACCCAGAAAAATGTTACCATATAGAATCTTCCTATTGTGCTGTTGGTATTGTGTCGTTACAATACTTCTTAAAGTTTAGGCACTCCTCAACCAAGAAATCGCTACAAGAAAAGAAAAAAAAAGGGGGGGTGAATATGTAAGCTGTTGCTAAAAAGCCAAAGCCTGAAATTGGCCCCTAATTTTTGTTCATCCAGACCATGAAATTTTTGTATTTAAAGTTAAAGTCCTTATTTTTCTTTTTATCTATTAAGAAGGTTCAAGTTCGAATTTGACATCAGTAAGGTGGTCGTTAGGTGCCAGAGTCTTGAAAAGTATAGCCAGAGAACATGAATGTACAAATCTCACAATTCAACTGGGACCTAATTAAACAAAAAGGTTCTTCTCAGGGTTCTCGTGTAACATAAAGAAGTTGAGGGATCTGATTGACAATAATGCAGAAAGTTAAAGGAGTTAGCATATCATCAAAAACAGAATATGGGTTTTTGTTAAGGTCAATGCTGGCAGTGGCAACAAGCAGCTCGTATACAACAACTCCCCTTTGAAATACCAGAAGGTATATGACAATAATTGGACTGCCTATAAAACTTCACCAAAATATGGTCAGCACAGGCAAAAAAAAAAGAATATAGAGGAGAAGAACCATAGAGGCAAACATTTCCAATTTTTACAACTCCCTGTAGAGAAATCTAGATCACTAAACCATCAAAAGTAGTGTACTGGACAACATATATTTTGTTAAATGTTGATAATCTATAACAACATCCACTAATGAGTATCTTCTCATATTCCAAAGAAAAGAAAGAACTAACAAATTTGATTTCCATAATTAGATCCAATTTGTTTGAACTGATTGCAAGGCAATTTGGTTTATACAATATGCAGAACTTGCATTTAGACATCTTCTAATTATCTTCAACATCAATTTACAGATTCATTTTATCTGCAAATAACCAAATCACTATATGTTTATTTGCTGTCTAATTAAAATTGTTGCAACTTGAGAAATGCTGAGTGCCACTTGCATGCTATAGAATAATGGGCTAATTTGAATTAAAAGCAGTACTTACAATATACGTTCAGCCATTGTTGTATTGTCCCATCTCGGGCTCCATGGATAATCATATATGGGAGATGAAACAATTGGTAGTCCATTAAAATTAAAATGCTGCAAAAATCAAAACAACAGCAATAAGTATGTTGCTCTAGTCATTTATGGAATATCTCAATACGAAATTTCTATTTGTGGCATGTATTAGTGACCTGAGTACTCTCCAGCTTCAGGATAGGTTGCTTGTTTGGGAACTGCAGAGGAATTGAAAAGTGAACCTGTAATGCAGCAAAATTAACATTAGCAAATAATTACCATAGTTGACACAAGCTAACTTGCTTTATGATTCAATACAAAATTAGGTGATTCATGTCTCAATACTCTTCTTTTTTTATTTGCTTTTGGGAAGTAAAACCAAGCATTATTGTTATAGGAAAACAATAAAACCCGCATTTGACCTAAACCAGGTTAAATCAAGGAGAAAGAGACTAAATTGTAATGACCTTCATTGACTGAAATCAACTAGTTCAAACACAGAACCAAACAAACTGTAAGGTCTGGTAGGTTACATTTCTGTTCAAAGAAAAGAAAAGGAGTTTCGAGATCATAAACTTAACATACATATACCCTTTTGGACCACAGTGATGTAGCAGCTGCCCATTTTAAAAACCTTTATTTTGTTTTAATTGTGTGTTTCTACTTCTCATCTTTTATGCACTCCTTGAATATTCCATGCAATTTTCAAATACCATCACTTAAGCTAAACTACGAGCTCCTTGCAGTTGCATAAACTTTAAAAGCAACCTTATTTCAATTTTCAACAGATATTTTTAACAAAACACAGATTGTCTTGCAAACATACCAAAAAGCTGAAGACACCAGAGATGCCAAGTACAGAGGCTCTCCTACAAAAAACCTGGTGGTTCTTGATTATTTATAAGTTATAATACCTAGAGAAAAACAAATAAAAAAAACATGATGCGAAGTACTAACTGGGTCAGCTTCAATTGGCCTTCCAAAGAACGGAGATAAAGCCTCAATAAAGCGTCTTCTCTTAGCAACACCAGCTACTGCCTCCACAACCTTCAATAAATCAATTGAGTACACTTTACAGCTTTGTCCATTCTTATTAGTTTTACCTCATTTATGCAAATAAATTTGAGCCACTATTTCATGAGATGAAAACATCCACTCGGACTACCAATTTGGACTTTTAACATTTCAAGATTCATAACACGAGATTTAATCAAAAGTACAAAAGCAAAGAACTTCAAATGTAAACTTATTCATCGGCATAAGTTACTGACCTGGTCATTGAGCATTACTTCCAAGTCTGAAAGATAGGTAAGCATACACCTACAGACATTGCAAAGAAACCGGTACAATTAATCAATATAAGCATGTTTTGGATGATTGAAAAGCAGGAAATAAAGTGTTCATATTAAACTGCTATCGGTCAATCATACATAGGAAACTCTAACATGCATGGAAAATTACAGCACGTACCAGCCTACAAATAATTAAGTACATGCATGATATTAGCATATGTGCACCCACAAATACGCACACACGCATGCACAACACACACAGAGGGAGAGAGGAAGGGAAGGTACAGTGAGAACAAATGACACATTCTTCTCCTTGCCACATACTCAGCCGCACAAAGTACTTACATCTGATCAGACCATGGTGCGAGTTTAATATCCTCTACATTCAGAAAAGGTTTGAGATCCTGTGTTGACACCAGCTTTAGTCGAGGCACAGGTGGAGTCATGGCATAACCTTTTGCCACCACAAAAAATGCCTATCAGAAATTAATTATCATTATCATTAAAACAAAATTCGATCTCATTAAATTGCAGCCTTATCATTCACGTGGATTTCAATATATAAAGAGGCTCACATAACCTGTAGATATATTTTCTGTTCCTGCTTCCAAGGGCATGGCGTCACGAGCTTGTTGAACTCTAACTCTGGTATTGGGACAGCAAATTTCACCTCATCCTGGTACAGGGTTGGAACAGAATGAAAGTCCAAACAAAGAGAGAGAGAATAAAAGGAGACTGATTCTGAAAGTACTTATAGTAGTACTAAAAAAACTTACTCTATCAGGAAAAGAGGCTACGGAAACTTCAGTCCCCTGCTCATATTACAGAATAAATGCAACAAATAAGAGAAGTAATTGAAAGGAAAATGTTGAACTTTAGTTTGAGGAGTACCATACTTGCATACATCCCGGTACGACTTATGCAGATTAAAATACAGCTTGATTTGATAACTCAACTCATTTTCTGTGTCCAATTGGCGCTTATTAGAATGCTGAAGTTTGGTTTACTTTGAGGACCTAGGCTTATATCAGGGTTACTGTCCGAAGTATGTCACTGGTTTTATATAGAAGCAAATAACAAATAAACAATATATTGCAAATATTACCTTCCTCGCAAGAACAGTGCTTATCTCAAAACTCATCCTCTCATCATCCACCTGCTGAGCCCTCTTCTTCTGGTAATTTATATAAGAGTCCCTGTAAATTTCAGGTATAGTGATTAACTGATTACCAAAAGAGAACCTCAAGAAAGTCAAACAAAAGAAATGTATCCCAGAACTTTATCTGTTTCTCCCTAAAAGGATGTTTTGCAAATAAAACCCACATAATAAATTTTAAGATGGCACCAAAAGTTACACTATTCTCCATTTAACAGAACATTTGCTTGGTTAACACAAATGAATGTGCAACCAACATATCAAAGGTAAAGTAAAATGAACGAAATGATGAAATTAAGCTTCACCACCATCCAAATGCAGAACCTATCATCTAGCATCCAAACTCAGATTGGTCGATGTCAGTTAAATTTGCAATGATATTAAGTGAAAGAAAGATGTCTTTTTTAGAGGAAGCAAATCTGTAAATATCTGACACATCTGCATTTCCAATCACACTAGTTGAATCATCTAATGTTTCTCAAAAGGACAAAAGGACCCAACTGTTGCAAATGTAAGACATAACAGCCATTTGCAAAAAGAACGTACCTGAATTGGCAAATTAGACTAAGCAGTCTAGAAGGATCCTTGTAGTTCCAATCCGCAAGAGGGCTCATAACTGATAACCCATTTACGCTAGCCTCTCTTTCATAGGCCTCCAAAAGAGGATTAAAACCGACATCCTCAGCAGAGAAGATAAAATCTGGTACGGCCGAGGGGTGGTACGCATTAAATATCACCTCCCCTGCAAGGTATATTATTGTAAGTCGCATTGCATGTATACCAATTGGCAATTGTGATTAAGTATGATGTGCATGCACCCAAAAACGTACTCCTAAACACAGAAATCAGCAAACATAAGCTACTGTTTTAACAAATTAGCGCCTTAAAAAGGAATTAGTACATTGTATTGCATACAGTACACATCCAAAACAACCTTATCTCTAGCATATTTTTAAATCCTTAAAAAATACAACGGATTTTAAAGATACAGCACAATCCATCAAACGATAAATTAAGATGAAAAGAACAAGGGGGGAGACTAACACTTGACATAGTCGAGGCAGAACGGGACGAGGAGAGCGAATCTATCACAGTAGCGTCCGTTCCTACAACCAGACCACATCTGCTCTACCTAAATATACAAGGAGAAAGAAAAAAATGCAAAAAAAGTAGGACTCAGTAGAAAGAAATAGCAGGAATTATCCAACTGGCACGGGAGAGGCCAAAGAGATCAAGGTCTCAGGGGAGTTGGAGAGGTGGTGGCGATACCTTGACGGGATGAGGGGAGTAGGCGAGGAGGTGGTTGAGCTGCGCGGCGATCGACGGAGGTAGTGGCGGATCGACAGCCATCCCTGCACCAAGCTTTTTTGCGTTTATTAATTCTTTTCCGCTTTATTTTCCACGCCTCACTTCACAAGGTGTTGTAGGTGCGCTGTGCTGTGTTGGACCTAGATACCCGTTTTTTTTATTAATAGAAAAATAAAATAAAAAATATCCATTTTATTATAAAATAATAAAAAATAATTTTGATAAAATTTGAAATCTAAAAAAATCGTGATGGTTTGAACGTTATTAACCATAACGTTTAAATAATTAAAATTAGTTAATTCTTAATTAGTAAGAACAGAAAAAAAAAAAAAAAAATACATAACGTTATTAACAATAATATTTAGATCCGCACCTCTGAACTAAATAGAACTCCGGACGTTATACTTGGTAACGTCCAAGTTTTTTTTTTTTTTTTTTTTTTTTTTTTTCTTCTGTTGTAGGAGTTAATTTGTGAATTATTTGAACTTAAATCATAACGTTTTTCTTAGATTTCAAATTTCATCAGAATCGTTTCTTATTGTCAATATTTTTTATTTTATTTTTTAATTAATAAAAAAATCGGCCTAGATACCCTTTTAAGTTTATGCTGGTAATCACAAAAATATTTTCTATGAGTTAATCAGTTAATCTTTTAGTGTAAATTTCAGTCAATATTGTTTATGCTGGTTTTTAAAAATATTAACTTTCAGTGTAAGTTTTTCTAAGCTTTTCTTATTATTTCAGAATAAAGAATTAATAAACTGAATCCGCTTGGGGTCATGTAGGTACTGTTTTCGTGGTAGCGCGGGATTCAGGTTATGTAGGCGCTGTTCTTTCATAGTGGCGCATAACTGAAGGCCTGTAGGCGCCGTTTCGTGGTAAGCACACAATTTCAAGGTTATGCGCATAACAGAAATTGTGCAGGCGCCATATTCGTGGTAGTGCATGACCCGTAGTCAGAAAAGTAATTTTTAGATTTTGAGCGTATGACAGGAATCTTAAAAGAATTGCTTTACCAGAACATTTGTGCATTGAACATCCTGCTTGAAATCGTGGTAGCGTGTGGGTCAGTTATGTAGGCGCTGTACTTTCGTGGTAGCGCATGACTGGGGGTCACGTAGGCGCCGTATTCGTAGTAAGCGCACAATTTCAGGTTATGGCCATAATAGAAATTGTGTAGGCACCGTATTCGTGGTAGCGCATGACCCGTAGTCAGGAAAAGAATTTTTAGATTTTGAGCATTGCATTATTTGAATTTATGTTATGAAACTTGATATGTGAACTTCTATTTGAGTTGTACTTTTTTGAAAATGTTGGTGACCTGTTTGTGTGATATGTTCAATATTTATGGCTTCAATATTGGTGCATTTCACATCATACATGAGCATTTCATAATAGGAACTAATGTTAGAGTAAAGCACCAATGCATATTTCTTGACAAATTATTATTTACATGCTACTTGATTGATTTCAGTTTTGCAATATGTTCAATTCTTGAATTTTTATTATCGATGTTGTTTTCTTTTATTTGAACTCGGTGTGTTGTTTGGTTTCAATTGGTTGGATCTAAGAATAACTCGACTGAAACTAATACCGCACTGAGAGATTTTCAATCTCTCACCGTTCCACTTTGTGGGTTCCAAGGTACAAAGCGTAAGACACGAAAATAATATGCTCAACCAGAAGATTGCGGGACATGTCACAAAGTTTTTTTTTTTAGGTATCGTGGTTCTTATCTATGTCATTGGTAGTGTATGTATATAATTATAAGATTGTGTATGAAAATAAAATCGCCTTGCGCTGGCAGCGCGCGGGTTGTCGGCCCCATTGTCGGGGTGTGACAACTAGAAAAATATTTTATTAAAATTACAAATCAAAATGTAAATAATATTTTTTATTCATTTATTCGATCCGTACCTCATTCGAAAAGACGAGTAAGAATAAAAAAAAAAAAAAAATTGTTATCATAACAAATGCGGACATAAAAATGTCTCCACTCGACCTGTATCATAAGACCCCTAATTCCGTGACTATATAAGTAACAACATGCTAATTTTCTTTGCTAAGTACGAATCTCTGGACTGTACAGACACTCCAGAGCCAATTTTCTTTCCCCAGAAAAATAAAACTAAAAAAAAGAAAGGTCGGAGGCTCGGAGCAAACAGTTCTTTTCATTGATTTGCAAAGATAAAAGTTTGAACCCTTCCTAAAGCAGAGCTGTTGCTTAATAAGAAACGGGTAGGGTAATATTATGCATATATTCAAGTTCACCTTCAGAAGACACAATTGTACTACTAACTATCAACGATACATGTTCTCAAACAGAAGTGTATAAAACCATATGAAAACCATTATCACGTCAGAACCAAGTGCCAAACAATTGAATGCACATGTACAAATGCCTATATACAGAAGGAAAAAAAAAATGATACACAAAATGTAAGGAATACTCTGCCTCTTGACTCAGCTGAGACCTCTATATATAGTTAAATACAAAATTGAAATAGACATGGCTTCTGTCCCTGATATTTAGATCATTTGAAGAAAGCCATTGGATCCATACCTAGATGAAGCCGAACATCTACCTGAGCATCATTACAAGGGATGAGTATCAGGCTGATGATTGGAGTGCCACAAAATAGTCCTCTTCTACATTCTTTAATAGATCATCGGTGCCTATGCTGATGCACCATGAAATTGCCGAAGCTGTATCCACTTGCCACGCCACGCCTTACAAAACCAGTTTCAACAGTTTTTAGTAATTTACAGCTTACAGGTAATTCTCCAATAATGGCAGTTTTACATTCAACTGGCTGGTTGTCAACTACTTACTCATCATCCACATGTTAATTCAGGATTAATTCACCGACAAACAAGGAGTGTATAACAAAAAGGAATAATTTCACAATCACTCTTACAACATGTCAAAGTATCACATATACCCCTTCAGAAAATATATATCAGGTCCTAGACAAGGAAAACATATATTGTCCTCTTTCACTCCTTAGTTACACAGGATATCTTCAGTGTTTGGTCCAGTAGGGTTTGATATTTCCTAGTTTGATAAGGGTATACATCATATTTCTCGCTTTGCATGGGTATATAAATATTTAGCACTTCTTTCAGTTCAATACATGAAATTAACCCCAATAAAGACTATTCACTATACAACCTCATATTTTTATTCAAACTAACAGGGTTGATCAACAAGAAAAGGAAAAATCACAACTAAAATCCAGGAAAGGATTAAAAAGAGGTTTAAAGAGAGTATTAAAAATTAATCAAGTACCGGAGGCAGAGGCAGAAGCGATTTCCTGTTCTCTGGCAGTATGCAACAAGACAGTTCCAGAAAGGATCGTCAGAAGCCCACAAAATTCAGATACTATGCTGCTTATTGACTGACCTGACCAATCCTGCACCAATAAAAGGTGGAATATTATGAAGGTTTGAGCTTGAATACAATTTGGCAACTTATTTGATTTTTAAATTTGAGCTTGGGGTATTTGTCTTGGGTACAGTTTAACAAATTTTATTATTTGTCCCAATATTTTTATTAAAAAAGTTGCAAAGATAAGGCTCAAAATTCTTGCAAAACCATCCATATTAAAATTAGGCAGGCTAACCCACAGACCAGCCCAACCATTTCAGCTACCCAACAAATTTTACAAGTGATGGATCGGGTCATATCTGACAAATTTTCACTCTTCATAAAAAAAAAAAAACATAATCCATTGCTCTTTAAGTACTTGCTCCAGAACACATGGGGACAAATATATACAATTGGGATTGGATGTGCTGACAATTCGTTGACAATATTTATAAAATAAGGTAAAAAAAATCGCAAAAAAAAGAGTTTTGAATAGTTAGATCACTTAACAATCAAATTTAATGCAATTTGAGTATGGTTTGATAATCTATCAAAGGTTTCTAAGATGCAGATTGCTGCAAATTTCAAGTCCCCTGATGATGTATAAAACATGCACCAATTTATCCACCGGATGTCAAAGATATCATAGTTTGTCATATGGATAATCGATATATTGCACAGACACATCCGTAAGGTTCAATTTCAATATCTTTTTGGAGGTCAGTGGGTTAGTTGCCCACTGGTCAATTTCAAATTATGCTTACTATTGATATTGTCAAGATTGTCAGAGGATCACATCCCAATGCAACACGCATTTCTGAGAGATGTACGTCAGCTATACATATTTGTTCACATAAGATCAACCTAAATTAAGCCATTACCTTGAACATAATTGCACTTGCGACAATTGTGAGTGTGGTAAACATCACATAGTAAATAGGAGAAACTATAGCTGTATTGAAGGTATCCAGTGCCTGCAAATATAAAAAGTGTGACATGATAATAGAAATCACATAGAAATATGATAATGGTATAAGTAGAAAAATGATATAGAAAAAATCGAACTAAAGCCCCAAAAATAGCAAGCAATAGTTAAAAGAACCCTACATTGCTAGAACTTGCAGTATCCTGAAAGCGAAAAAAGGCTTAACAGAGGTCACTACCATTAGTTTTGGCTTATACTTTTAATAATATGCTTATTTTGTCATGATAAAAGTAATCGAGTTTTATTTAAGGCGGTATTTCATGTATACCTCTCAAAAACATAGAAATTACGTATTTCCCCCTCTAAAATTCATAATATCATATTTACCCTTCTAAATTTCAAAATACAAAAATTTTACCCATTTTAGTGCCTTTTCAATTAAAAATTTAAAACTCATTTTAAATTTATAAAATACCCATTTTACCCTTTATTAAGAAAAAAAATGCAGTATGATTCAGAAAAATGTCAGTTTCTAAGAGAAAATAGGTCATTTCTCTACTTCTGATGCTTACAGAAGCATATACCTAAATCAATATCTCCAACTTTATTTTTTTTTTATCCTCCACCGAGCTTGTTTTTTCATGTTTACTGGATATCCTCTTATCTGACTAAAAGTCCCAAACTACAGTATAGCCATACAGGTACATATCTTGCTGAAAATCTTAAGCCAACAGACCCAAAACAAAGGAAGATTAGTGAAAGGCGTTTCACATGGAGAATTTTGTTGGTGAGGTCAACATAATTTAATATTCTTTTAATCAATACTTGAAGAGGATGGCACGCGAATTTTTTTAGCGCTTGAATTTTTAGACACCCGATGAATCGGATTTACGTGTAGGAGTTGGCATGTTATTTTTTTTCACGTGTTGTCTGCTTGCTGTCAAATGTAGGCCACATGCGCACCAAAGTTTTGTGTTCCGCTTATATTTCAAATACCCAATTTTCCTAAATGCTTAGTTCTGAATTTTCAAATTATTAAATATAAAAATCAGTCAATTATGAGTAACTGTGTCATTGCATTATATAGTCCTTTATCTTCGAGTAAGACAATGATATCGAAAGGCTAGCTAAGAATGGACAGTGTTCTGAAATTCTGCATCTTTTTAGGGGCTATATTTTTTTTAAAACTGAAACTTATGATTCTCATTTTTTTGCTATTTATGGGTACTTTAGGGTATTTATTGCAAATTTAGAACCAAAGTAGCATACCTTGTTAAGGTAATTTAGTTGGGAGACAACGCAAACAACAGCCACTGTTACAAAAAGCCAAGTCTGGGGATAAGCGATCTGACTTATTCCTTCTAATGTGAGCTTTATAGCAATCCCAATGGCCTTTATGCTGACTACCTGAGAGACCATTAATTTTAAGATTCAGATTCAGAGATAATCATCAAAAGGAAAGCTGTTAATTAATGATTGTTAAACACTTAAACTTACTGTTAACGACCCCATTAATGAGCAGATGCTGAGATAAATTAAGATGTTTGTTTGTCCATACCGGGGTTCAAAATGCAACACCAATGCCATCACCAATACTAAAGTGGAACCAGCATATGTTAAAAATGCTGAAAACAAAATGAATACCAAAAAAGAAGATTTAGAACATCAAACTTCTCAATTCCAAATGGCAATAGTGAACACCACAAAGTATTGTACACGCATGCAGCAGATCCTGTACCAGCACAGTACCAGTCTGGATACCGTACCAGGTAGCATAGGGCATGTACTGCACTATATAGAATATCAGCATATACTTTGAATTTTTAATCCCTTGTTGATATTGTGTATATTTAGAGAGAAGAGAGAAGGGGAGGGAGGGAGATGACTATATGCAGTTTCTACCAGGCTGAATAGCGAGGTCCCAAATTTCTTGTACAGAAGTAGGTGTGTGTTCTTCAGGCGCATGAATTACAATAACAACAGAACCAACTATACAAGAAAGGCAGCCCAAGACGCCAAGCCTTTGTAGTCTCTCTTTCAGCATAAAGTGTGCTAACACCGAACTGTATTATACGCAAACAATTTCACACAAAATTCAATTACATTCTAAACACAAGGTTCATAGAAAATTTCTGTTTGTACTGAATCGGTACCAATACTCCAAAGACAATCAAGACACTAATTTAGATCCCCTTTTCACAGAATTACTGCAAACGGCAAAAGAAGAGAAATAAATATAACATTTTACTGTAGATCTTTTACCTGACTATGATACTTAAAGCACCAAGTGGGGTCACAAGTACGGCTGGAGCAAAAACATAGGCCACAAAATTTGCCAC
Organism: Carex cristatella; assembly: GCA_024447775.1. NCBI lineage: Eukaryota > Viridiplantae > Streptophyta > Magnoliopsida > Poales > Cyperaceae > Carex > Carex cristatella. The sequence continues at coordinate 44,788 of JAJHPF010000015.1, forward strand.
CTCGCCGAGCAACACTGTACATTAATCAATAGCTCATGAAATTTCTAATCAAGTATTTGAAAGAAATGGTGTTCTGTGTATCTTGTCGTGAACTGCTAAAAGAAATTAAGATGTAGAGCAGTGTACTTGTAATCATTCCAGCCCACCATAGAGGCTCTAGCAAGTATGTGTATCCTCCTACACCTACAATACAATAAAAATCTATGGAATAAGACATATTATATATTCAACTGGTATGTGGATTCTGACTTTATGCAGGTGTGGTATAGGCAGCAAATTAGACCTACGAAATCGAATTGAATATCTTTATTTAAGATATTCTATAAGAGAAATGAGCTACATTGTATTATTATATAGTAGTTTGTTTGTGGAAATACATAAGGGTCTATAAATAGCTTATACCTGACAAATCTTTTAAATTCCAGGGATATTTTTATTAAAAAACATCAATTTTGGTAAGAACTTTTTTAAACCCAATTCTCCAATCTGTACAAGAAATTTAACCTCGCTTGCCTCAATTTGACTCATTTTTCATAAAAGCCCAGCCAAATACATAACCATTTCGTACACGCTCACATCAAAGTCAAAAGAACAAAAAAAATAAAGTTGAATGAGTTAAAAAGAGGGCACGAATCGAGGTGATGATCTAACAAATGACAGCTGAAAAATATAGTTTTCAAACGAACCTGCGCGGGTACCAGATTTCCCGGCTCGCCTAAGACCTTTCTTTTTCAAAATAAAACTAGCTCCAATGAAGGCACCGGACACCATTGCGAGCGAAAGCCCCACGACATTGTTCGAAACTCCCATTTTTCAACTCCCGATTAATCTCCACTCAATTCCCTCTTTGGGATTCAAAAATGTAGCTCGGGACAAGATCGGGAGATCCAATTGCGCGTATCCTTCGCGCGTTCGAAATTCGAACCGCGGGAAGGAAGGATACGAAAAGCCACAGCGTGGCCCTGCCTTTTCTCTGGGGTGTGGGGAGGGACCCACGGTTCAGAGAGGGCGAGTAGCGGCGGTGTGGCGAGAACTGAGAAGGTCGAGGATTGGCGGTCGGAAGTTTGGTTGGAGCAGTTATTTCTTATTTGGACCGAAACGGCAGGACAAACTGGACTTTGACTGATTGTTTGCTACCCGTTGCGATCGCATTGCTGCCGTGTCACAATTAGCAGCCGTCAGATTGTAATTTTAAAATTTGATTATTCGGTTGGTTCCGCGTGCTGACGCAATGATTGAACTTTCCTGGAGGGAAAATAGAAGAACTTTGCTCGACCTGTTTGTGTGGATCCAGGTACCTGATTCAAACAAATTGAAACGGACGTCCAGATTAATTCAAAATTATGCTTTGAGATTCGTGCCAAGTTACAAGAACGATTCTTGATCGTCTGTTTCCAATTTTGTTGAGTCAGGTACCTGGGGTGACAGAATTCGGATCGTGGTGGGGGAAATTCTGAATCGAAAACACTTGTCATGTGGCGCAGCCCAGTGGGATCCGCAAATTCGGATCCGAGTAATTTATTGTGAATTTATTTAAGACAGGACAACTGTTGGACAGTTGGCGTGTTGGGTTCTTCATGCCTCCAACTCCAATAATCCAATCGTACGCTATTTCACGGAGGGCCAATATGAGGGGTGCGTATCCTCTGAGATATCTCAATTTTTGCGTGACCGACGTGTTCGGTGTCTATTCGGGAAACCGTAGGGGGCCAGTATTATTTGAGCTTTGAGATTTGTGCAGAGTGTATTTGAACGATTGAGATATTCCAAAAAGTCACGCAAAGTTTGAGATATCTCTGAGGATGCGAATTCCAATATGAGATGAGTGCGTATCCTCTGAGATATCTCAACTTTTTGTGTGACCGACGTGTCCGGTGTCTATTCGGGAATAGTGTAGGGGCCAGTATTACTTGTCTTTTAAGATTCGTGCAGAACTATTTGAATGGTTGTGATTTCCTATAAAAACACACAAAAGTTAGATATCTCAGAGAATGCGAATTTCATATGAGATGCTTCCGGGTGTCGAATTCATGTCCTCTGATATATCTCAAACTTTGCATGACTTTTTGAAATATCTCAATTGTTCAAATACGTTATGCACGAATCTCAAAGTCTCAAATAATACTGACTCCCTACATTCCCAAATAGGCACCGGACACGTCGGTCACGCAAAAATTGAGATATCTCCGAGGATACGCACCCCGGTGTGTCGGAGTCCGTATGCTCTAAGATATCTCAATTTTTGAGTGACCGACGTGTCCGGTTCCTATTCGGGGGAACTTAGGGGGGCAGTATTATTTGAGCTTTGAGATTCGTGCAGAACGTATTTGGACGATTAAGATATTCCAAAAATTCACGCAAAGTTTGAGATATTTCAGAGGATGTGAATTCGGTGTGTCGTGGTCTAAAGCAGAAGACATGATCATCTATAAACTGAGGTTGTGATTCTATTAATGTTCACAATGGCGCAAATCATGATGCAAAAATCAAACCCTAAACACAAAACAAACCCAAAATAGAAAGTAGGCCCGTTACTGGAAGATTTTATAGATTTCAAAATAGGCCTAGAAATAGGAGGAGAGATGAAGGTCAATTTTTACGGACATTTCAATTTTTATTTAATACTACAGATAATCTGTCGTGAAAATGACAAGAGAGGAACACTACTTCAAAATAAATAACTAAATAAATAAAAGAGAAAACTAAATAGTTGATCGTAGATATATATATTAAATACAATAAGTTGTAAGTAGGGGTGCAAACGGTATGGATGATATCCGATCTGTATTTGAAAACTTAGATGTAGATATCTGATATTCGAATATCCTTGTGAATAAGGATACTGATATGATTTTACGTTTCAATTATGTGTTTTTGAATAGTAGATATATACCACATATTTTAATATATTTTATGAAAAATTTATGTTATTCACCATTATAATTAGATAAATATTATGAACTTTAATATTTTTTAATATTTTTATATTATTTTAATAAATATCGATCTGATCCGAATTCATATTCATATCTATCTAATATGTCTGATACCCACTCCGTATCCGTATTCAGAAATTAAAAAATATATATATAAATATGGTTTTACCACTATCTGCTCCGTTTTCACCCCTAATTGTGAGACATTAGAATGGTTAGTGTAAGAAAATAAAAATAATAATACGGAGATCAGTTTTTGAGAAAATGTTCTTCGTGTGAAAAATTTAACGTTCAAAATCCATATAAAGATCTCTCGTGAATATTAATAATTAGTTAGGTGATTTGATCCTATACTTCTACAAATAAAATAAAATAAAATAATTGCCATAAGATTTTAAAGTAATTTATTTAGTGAAGTCCAAGTACAACAACGTACTATCACTTCAAAATTTTCATACTTCAATTAAATGATTGATTGAGATTTGGGATTAATTGGTCTCAATTCTCAAACAGCCAACTAAATGTGACAATGATGTTTCTGAAAGAATTATTGAATGAAAATTCAAACTCAACAATTTAAGTATTCCTCGTATCAGATTTGACCAGGAATTATCACATATTAAAATGCCAGCTTTTACTTACTATAATTTCCTCCCTAAAATATTCCAAAATCTTCATTAAAAAAAAAATCATTCATCCATTCCTTATAGGGGTGTCAATAGCACTCTTTTATCCGTTTATCCGACTCGTACCGTATTCAATAAGACAGTTTTTCATAAATTTATCAGATACGGGTACCGGTAAAGATTAATGAACAATGAATGTTTATTCCCCAACTATTCTTGATAGCTGTGTACACTTAATTAACTAATAAACACGTAAATAAATTTCAACAAATTTCAATAAAGTTTAGACCTCTAAAACTTGTATATATATTTCTTAAATGAATGTGTTTTAATGTAGAAGAGGGATCCACTTACACCATCTTTTGGTGACACAAAATTACACCATCCATTTTTAAAGGTTTTAAAGTTCAAAAGGTCGATCCAAACTGTTCAACATGACCTCCATATTAAAATGTGCTTAGATACCAAATTTTACATTTTTGTGATTTTTTTTACTATTTATTAAGTATTTTACAAAATTATTGTTTTCAGACCATTGAATTTTTGTACTCATCTTAATAAATAGTAAAAAAATTCAAAAAAATGTAAAATTTGATTTGCAAGCAGATTTTAATATATCTAACATGTTGAACGGTTTGGATCGACTGTTTGAACTTTAAAAATAGATGGTGTAATTTGGTGTCACCAAAAAATGGTGTAATTTGGTGTCACCAAAAAATGGTGTAATTGCTCCTCTTTAATGTATTATTTGGTAAATAATATTTTTTTATTATAATATTATTATCTATTATTTATCCGTTACTGTTTTATTATCTGATAACTACAACGGATAATAGAATAATTCGTAACAAATAAGAGTAAGATAGAACAATTTGTCAAACCCTTGCCGTACCCTAATTCTACGTGAGATAATCATATTAAAAAGAAAAAAAAATAAGATTTTTTTTACCTTGGATTGAAATTAACAGCGGAGCATGACGCTTTCTCATATAAATATAATAGTCAAAGTTTTGACCTTTTGAATATGTTACATTAACAGATTAACTTGAACACCGTACATTTGTTGCTAAATGATAATAATGTTTAGAACGACAGTTCATTTTCTTTCATTTTAGTAATAAATGCTTGAAAATATGTGGTATTATTACTATATTTTGACAACTTACCTGGATTTGTACATTTTTGTTTTTGTTTTTGTTTTTTGATTGATTCCATGCCCTTGGCCCAGGATTTGTACTTTTGAAACGGTGACATCTCAGTAGAGCAGAGGCGGATCCAGAATTTTTATCAGGAAGAGGCAAAAAAATATCGGATCGGATTTAAATAGTTAATTGGATTTAAACCCATTAACTAATTGGATATTTGATAAAAAATAATGTTTTAACTTGTACTTTATAATGCTCTGATTTGTAATTTATGATATTCTGACTTATAATTATAATTACCAATCATATTTCAAGAAATTTATTTTAATTTTAACTATAAATTTAACCCGAATTACTAATTAAACATTCAGAGGGGGCCAAAAAAAATTCCAGGGAGGGGCAAAGCCAGTCGGAACCGATAAATCTCCACTAAAACTCAAAATTCAGGGAGGGCAACTGCCCCCCCCCTGGAATACACTGGGTCTGCCCCTGCAGTAGAGGTGAAAACGGAGGAGATAGTGTAAAATTACATTAATATTTTTTTTCAGATACGAATATGGAGTGTATATAAGACATATCAAATAAATATGGATCTGGATCAATATGATATTTATTAAAATAATATAATTTTTTTAAATATTAAAGTTCATAGTATTTTTTTAATTATAATGATCATATTTATCTAATTATAGTGGTGATTGGTGAATAACATAATTTTTTCATAATACATATTAAAATATAGAGGAGGGTTCCAATGCATCCAAAATTTCATGCTCCTATTTGCACCCATTTTTTTATCTCCTTTATCTTCATTTTCAAAGTCTGAATAGTCGATCCGAACCGTTCAACACGATCATCATAATAAAATATGCTTGGAGATCAAATTTTATATTTTTTGGAATTTTTTTACTATTTTTTAAGATAGGTACAAAATCATTGTTTTAAGGAGATTCTAGACCATCCGATAAAGTGATTTTGTACATATCTTAAAAAATAGCAAAAAAATTTCAAAAAATATAAAATTTGGTCTCCAAGTATATTTTGTTATGATGATCGTGTTGAACGGTTCGGATTGACTATTCGGGCTTTGAAAATGAAGATAAAAGAGATAAAAAAAATGGGTGCAAGTGGGAGCATGAAATTTTGGATGCATTGGAACCCTCCTCTAAAATATATGGTATATTTCTACTATTCGGATACGGATAATTAAAACGTAAGACCATATCAGTATCCTTTCATAATATATATTAAAATATATGGTATATTTCTACTATTCGGATACGGATAATTAAAACGTAAAACCATATCAGTATTCTTTTCTACACGGATATTCAGATTTCCAATATCCACATCTGAGTTTTCAAATACAGATCGAATACGGATTGGATATTATCCATACCGTTTCACCCCTAGTTAAAACTGATCTATAAACAAATTCTACTAGCAAAATAAAATCATTAAAAAAATGTACGAGCAGTATTAATTAGTATGCATTTTGTATGTTACATTGCACATTTATTAAACATTATTTAAAACTTTATGAACCGCGTCTAACTTAGTAGCTAATGTACAGCATTGGAACTGATTCATGATCAATCCACAAAAAAATAATCATGGTCAGAATAATTAAATTCAAGGTCATACATAGACAGTGTCTGATTCATGATCAATCCACAAAAAAGATTAAAACTCAATCATAGAAAATGTTAATTTTTTGTTATAAAAAAATAAACCACTCTTAAATTGATTGTAATTTAGAATATGTATTATCAATCCCCAAAAAAATTAGAAGTTAATAATTGAACATTTCATTTTTTTTTTTGTTAAAAAAATCTAAACAAAATTAACATATTTCGTATTTTATCGACCGATAAAGCGTCAACAATTAAAACCTTTAATCCTTCTATAATATTGTTAAAGATGTCAAATGAATGTATTATATACGATCAAATTCTTGAAGAACATAAAAAAAAAAATCAACTGCGGCTTACAAAGATAAAAACCGTTGTCGTATGAAATTAGATAAAGTGTGATGTCATATGTTTGAAAAATTAGTTTGTCACAAACACCTAGCTTTTATTTATCCCAATAAGATTCGGATTTTGCACTTCAAATTTTGAATGGTTCAAATAAGTTAAGAGTTGGTTGCAAATTTTTACTTGAACATTGTGAGTAGAGTTTGCAGCTCAAAAGTTTGACTCTTTGTTGAGAAAAATTGAATGCTGAATTTTTATTTTTTAAGGTAAAGATTTATGTACTCGGTTGACTTTAAAATAAAGGTGAAGAACGAGTTTCTCGATTTTTTAAATATTTATAAAAGAAAAAAGTAATATCCTAGACTTTTAATCCCCCAATTTGCTTTTCATTTTTAGACTTCCATACCTTCCATTTTTCAATTGTTTGTACTTTTTTTTTTCTCATCACCCATTTCTCTTTATATGTTTTTTTTTTTCGTTTAATCTCATCTATATTTTTAACAATCAGCAAGAAATTTTGTAATTCTAAACTATGAACGTTTTGTATTCAATTTTCTCTTTCAAGAGATTCATATTAAAGTAAGTTATATTTGCTCCATTATTTTTTTTCCTTTGTAATGTGCTAGGTATGCATACTTCATTTGTTAGATTTATAGGTTCGAAATCAACACTTTAAATAGTGTGTAGTAAGATTTACAGACTTGAAATCTTAAATTTAAATAATTCAATGTAGTAGCTAGCGCGAGATTTAAAAAAGATAAAATTCATATATTACTTGTCAGGTTTACAGACTTAAAGTCAGCCCTTTGTAGAATTTTATAAGAGATTTTATAGACTTGAAAGTTTTTATTTAAATAATTGTATGATGCAGCTAGTGCCAGATTTAAAAAAAAAAAATAAGATTTTTGTCAGCTTTACAAACTTAAAATTAGTACTTTACATATTTGTAGATGTAGATCAAATTTTACAAGAGTTGAGTGCAAAAGTCACTAGTGGCTTTCTAGAAAGTAGTTCCGATCAAAGCCGTTAATTTGAAAATTTGACTGAAAATTAAGTCTTAGAGACAATTAGCCAAGTCCTTCATAAAAAGTTTATATTTAAATTTCAAATATACGATCATTTACGCAAAGATTATATTTTTAATTGCTAGACGAGAGACGAGTTCTTAAATGCTAAATTTTTCGAGTTATTATCATACACTAATATTCGGTACGATACTTGGTATTAAGTACAATCATTTGAGCGAGGTTATGGTAATATGCATATTAGATCGATCTTTTTAAAGTTTAAATAGTCGATCTGAACGGTTAAACATGATTTCTATATAAAAATGAATTTGGAAACCAAATTTAATATTTTTTTAGATTTTTCTTAAATAGATAAAAATCACTTGATCTAAAAATTCTAAACCATTCGAAAACACTAATTTTCTATCTATTTAAAAAATAGTAAAAAGTTTATAAATAGAATATGTAAAGTTTGGTTTCCAGAAACATTTTAACAATTCGAATCAATCATTTCAATTTTAAAAATAAAAATAAATTCATAGTATGAATCCATCTATCATATGCATAATGCATATTATCCTAGCCTTATTCTAAATATTTTATCATTATTTCAAGTTAATTGGGAATATTGACCTATTATTCTATTTCCCTTTCATTAAAACGCCCCAAATTCAAAATAAGCTAAAAATTAAAAAATGGAGACAATGATATGATTAAGGTCCCAATTTTGTTTCCTTGACCAAGAACTCTAGAAGTGAGTAGAGCCCTTTACATAGTGGATCTGCATGTATTCAACAAAACGGGTTCGGATTCTTTTGTTACAATGAGGATCCGACCCGTTAAGGAGTGATGGAGCTTTAGACTTCGGAAAATCAGAATTCAAAAAGGCATCACTTTCTGTTCAAACTCAAAACTTGTTTAAAAAAATTGATTGAGACTGGCAAAAAAAAGTCACGAAACGAAACAAAAATATTCAAACTAAAACTGCCTTCAATAATTGTTTTGTATTTTAAATCTTCTGATGTATTATGTATATTTTCTTGTACACCGTATAATGTGCGGTCCAATACACCGATGCATTATCTTTTTGTTTGTTTTATTATTTTTGGTGTTATTTTTATTTCCTATTTAGTCGTTTTCTATCTATTTTTTCCTTTGATATTTCTCGTATTTGGATAGAACTCTTTTGACGATGGATTTTGAGCGTTCTTTGCGTTTTTTTTTTTGTATGGAGAGAATAAAATGAGGATAATAGAATACCAAATTGGATTTAAATCGTCCAATTATTTACGGTATTAAAATTTATCGGACGGTCTAAGACTCACTGAATCATTTAAATTTATTAAATTATAATTTGTTAGCACAAATTATAACGCGTATTGGATGCACGAATCTAAACCGTTTGCACCCGCATGTTTTACAATAATTAATATTTATCATGTCAAGAAGAAAACAAAATTAATTAGGAGACAAATATATAATTACTTATTATTTATCTTTGAGAAATAAAATATCAACTATTAATTTAATGAAATGTTTTCTTCTTAGTTGGCTACAGTAGAACTCTCTGTGAATGAAGGTCAATTAATATCTATTTATTTTTAAAAAAAAATTATACTTACGGTTAATTTATTGTATAGTTTAGAGTAAAATGTTACGAATACTATAAAATAGATCTCAATTCACAATATAAAAAATTGATATAATTGTTCTTCATTCACATTTGACTTCTAGAGTCAGAAAATCCGACTCGGCCTCCGATAATCGGAAAGTAGATGGGTTTCCCGCCAGTTCTTTTTCCATTTCTTCCATTTGTTTCTCCTTTTTTCTCTATCCTCCTTGTCCTCCATGAAAAACATACATCCTTTGTCCTTGTGACGCTATAGCCTTGTAGCCTTTTAGCCTCGTAGGTAACGCTTTTCAAATTTGCAAGAATTTAGCAACACAGAGAAACCTTTTTGACTTCATTGAAGAGATGAATTTCGCCGCAAACACATGTAGTTATTGACTTGACTCATCTACATGGTTTGGTAAATTGGACTTGTTGTAAATTTTTAATTAATTAATCTGCTGTTAAAATATATTTAGGATGATATTGTCTATTTTGTTTTTTTTTCTAGCTTTTTTTCATGATTAATAAAAAAAAAAAGAGGGTTCAAGTCTTCATTTTTGTGCGTGCCTCCAATTTTAAAATCTTTAATAACTCAAAATTTAATTTATAAACGTCAAAATAAAACAGTTAGATATGATCTATGTTATTTTTTCTCTTTTTTTCTCTGTGCTCACAAAAAATATCACATTTCAATATTATTTTTATGTCAATCCATAAACTAAAAAATCAACATCTAGAATTTATCTGTATTGGTACATTTTTTACAAGTTTTTGATGACAATCAAAATAAAACTAAGATGTCGTAATTTTTTTTAAATGTGCATAAATAAAATTATGCATATTATATTCTGCAGTTTTATTTTAATTTTTAAATTTTGAGTCATTAAATTTTTTTAAAATAAAGTCATGATGAACCCTCTTAATAAAATCTTCGCAATTGATCTACTCTTTCTAGAATTTTTGTTTCTTGCTTCGGTTATCCCAATAAATATAAAAAAAATGCACATGACCACATTTTCTTTGGTTCAAAGTTCATCTCATACTTTATATACTGTTGTACCTAACACAATAATTTCGGTTTAAGATCAGAATGTGAGATGTCCTGATCAAATTGGGTGAAGGTTGAAAATTAGAGATTAATTCTTATTTTTACAATATCTGTATTTTTAGATTGAGGACAGAGGAGGGTTCCAATAAGTCATTATTTTTCCTATCTCATCATACCTCATATTTTATATTTTCATTTTCAAAGTTCAAATTATCGATCCAAACCATTCAACACGATATCAATACTAAAATATTTTTGGTGATAAAATTTTATAATTTATGAAAAAAATTACTATTTTTTTAGATAGGTTGAAAATCACTGTCATCGGACGGTTAAAATCAGTGATTTTGTACATATCTGAAAAATATTAAAAAAATTCTAAAAATTATAAATTTCATCCCGAGCATATTTTAGTATCGTTGAGTGGTTCGAATAAATAGTTTTAACTTTAAAAAAAAATATAAAAAAAAAATATGAAAAACATGAAATACTAAAGCACCTCATTTTAGATTTTACTTCTACAATCTGTGTCTAGTAAGACACGTACGTGTGATAGCAAAAATTTGTTTGTACCCTCCTCTTTTTAGATATTAAGACCTTTTTGAGTCTTGGTACAAACACTTTTCGTTGTTTTCGGAAATACATATTGAGACTTTTTAGACTTGTTTGATGTGACCTTCCGATTTATGATAAATGCTTTAGAATTAGATATAAATATTTTCTTACAATAAGTATAAAGACACCACAAAATTGATTTTTCTTTTGCTTTGTTCATATTATTGCTCGTGCGCCAATGAAATATATTAATACTTGTAATCTTAGGTTATAAAACCTATATCGTGTTTTAACCATTTTGGTCAATTATCAATAATTTTGATTTAGAAATTTTTTTATTTGATGTATATTAAGATTTCTAATACTTAATTCCTTACACTTCTATGTATAGATTTCTGAATTATTTTTTTATTTTTATAAATTTTATTCTTTGATAGCAATTAACACTTGTCACTGGGTTAGAGCTAGTCTTTCAAACTATGAATCTGTATTTCTCCAGTACCCCACCGAATTACACATAAATGTGGTACGATCCCGACCAAGCAATTGGAATTAGATGCCTATTATAAATATAGGGACCTGTTTTGAGATTCGTACCAAGTTAAAAAAGTCTGAATTTAAAAATTCTATCGTACGGTACCGAACTAGATATGAATTTCCAAACTATACCTTCATCTTTCAATCTAAAAAAATATCTAGTCTCAAGTAATAAACTTAAGTGTCTCCCATCTAAAAAAGAGGTATCAAATTAATTTAAATTTATTAATTATTTTTCTTTCATAATATTATTTGGAAATTTTGAACATATTAATTATAGCCCTTATTTACCTCACATTCAACAAATTTCAAATTAAACCAAATCAATAATACAATGTAATAAAAATTGATGGAAGATATAAAATGAGCCTATGGTTATGCATAACGCATATCAACCCGCGTTGTAGATTTATATATTCTTTTTAAATATTTGAACGGTTGATTCGAATGGTTCAACATGACTCTATTACTGAATTTTATATTATTTTTTATATTTTTTTTGCTATTTTGCTGATAGGTAGAAAATCACTTGATATGAAAGTTCTACTAATCTAAAAGATGTAAAACAAAATTAAAAAATATATATATAATTTAGTTTACAACTACATATTCATCATATGGAGATTGTGTTGAACGGTTCGGATAGTCTGTTACTCTGTTATAATTTTGAAAACAAAAATATTAATTTATAAATCCGCACTATGACCTCACTCTATAATTTAATAATTCTGATTTAGACAATTTCGACACGGTTATTAATATCGGCGTAAAAATGTATGACAAATATTTACCGAACACCTAATATTAAATTTTTTGTAATAATTAAATGTGATGCCAACATTAATTAATGCACTCGAGTAACGTCACTATCCACATAAATCTCACCTCTGATGTCATATGTATTTATAAATTAATACTGCCATTTAATATTATAAATGCTTTTGTTCGTGTTTTTTTTTATAGGTTTAGTTCGTGATTTCGTGTTATCATGAAATCCAATCAACAATAACGACCTAATTTACTACATAAGAATAATGCAAGTTGGCAAGTTGCGATCTTTATATTCCATCATTGACTTATTTCGGCTTTAACCACAATCAGTCAATGGTTTAACAAATGAAATTCATACTGGGCCCGGATAATTATTGCCGCTTTTGAACATATATTAAAATAAAATCACTGTATGGAAAAATAGCATTTTATATCTCGGATTAAATGGCAAACCAAGTTAGTTTAGTGCATTGCATATTTGAATCTATGTATGAAAAAAAAATATATTAAAAAGTTTTTTTTTGGTTGAAAGTTCACTGATAGAAAAAGCTACAAAATAGTTGTTACATAATATTAGACAACTAGTATTTTTAAAAACATACAGCTAAATCAGATCACTGTATGAGATAATAGTATTTTATATATCAGATATATGGTTGCGGACCCATCTTGAGCCGGGAGGCAACTATTCTCTCTAAATTTTGAAATTTAGTGAAAAAATATGGAGTTGGCATTACTTTGTCTCTTCCTGAAAAGTGTTTTGCCTCTCTTTAGAATTGGAAAGTCTGCGAGACCTGTTCAAAAGCACCGTTAATGACAAATTTTGTTGTTTTTATATAAATTTTATAGAAATTTACGGGTCCGGACCAACTTTGTTTTCTTAATATGTAAAATGATATTATTTTGTTGTTTTTATTATGTAAGAGTATACTAATTTTTTTTTAATTATATTGATTGTTTTTCATCTAATATCTAATTAGTTAATGAGTTTGAATGTAATAATTTATTTGAATCTGATTTATGTCTTCCTCAACAAAAATCCTACCTGCGCACTTGCTTGCATGTAGTAAAGCATCAAGGTAGCTTAGTGTAGGGCATTTATGTATAAAAAAAATAACATATTAATAAGACATTTTATCGGAGAAAGACGCATAAATAAATAAATAAAAATAGTGCTTATAATCTAGAAGGATATTGAATGATGACAAAAATAGTCCTGTTTTCTTCTCTTCCTCGGATATCATATCATATCAATTAATATACAAATAGAACGAAAACCATAAAAAACAACGAAATGTGAAAAAAAATCAGAGTCGATCCCACGTCGGAGAAGACTTCTCTGCGCCCGGTCCAAGATTCAACCACAAAACAGTCTACGGTGGGGCCTACGGTACCTTATCCCATCCAACGGCTAGTGATGCTCTATCCGCCAGGTTGGTGCCGTGCTCTGGTCGGATTGCTGTCGCTTTCAATCACCGCCGTGGACCAGGACCATATGTAGGGGTATATTCGTAAATTCTTAAGGTGTACCAGACCCCGATAGAGGAGGTTGGTTCACACTCGTGGAGAATCCGAAACCCGCTGCGCGCCAAAAATCACTGAATTCTGGCGACTTCCTCTCCGTTTTATGGATGAACTGGAGCCGATGTTTGCCCGGCTTATAGTTTAACGGTTGGTTTAAGAGGTTAAACCCGCTGTAAATTTTAATTATCTGCAATAATGAGAATTCTGAATTAAACAAGATTTTGCTCAATAGACAAAAAAGAAGACATTATTAAAATTTATAATGTTTAATATATAATTTAATATATTTTGTGGATAGAAAATATTTCATCCTGCACAATTAAAGTACGAAGATGCAACATTTTTTAGAAACTAGGAAAACTATATATTCTCCATTTTTTCTAATAATTTTATTTAGTTTAGATATATCTCAAATGTAATTTATTTTAATAATAATTCTTTAAAAATTTAATACATCTGTGAGCATTACTATTCATGTCTTTAAAAATATGTATCTCGGTTTATCTTCAATTCAAAGTTAATTTACATCATTACATTTAAAATTTTCCTACCAGATACAATTAATATAACAAATATATATATACAAGTTACGTACTAAAAACTAAAAAAAAAAATTTTTTTTTATTACGTCATGAGACGTGAAAATTGACCGCATTTATCGGCGGACAAATGCAAACTTTAGTTTGAGTCCAAACAGTGCACCGTCCTCTCCAGTCTCGATTTAAACGGAGAGAGACGACATAATGGAAGAGTCAATAGTAGAGAGCGCATGGGGTCGTAACGTGAATTCGTATCCTCTGCAGTAACTCAAAAGGAAATCTTTTGATTTAATACATTTTGACCATTCGATATACTTTAAGATCCATGTGGAATAGATCGCCACTAATATTAGGGCCATGTGTTAAAATCAGACGGTCAAGATTAATTAACTCAAAAGATTTCCTTTTGAGTTAATGCAGAGGATACGTGGTCGTCGGAACGGTGGGAAGAAAAAGGAGAGAGGCATTTAGCTCAAGCCTCCTATTCTAACACGCGTTTCAAAAAGTTAAAACTGAGAAGAACTGCTACTAAAGCAGAGAGCAAGGAAGAAATTAAAGTAAATTGTAAATCAATTCGAGGAATTCCTTCTCCCTTTTCTAATTTACGCTGGCGATTAGGGGTATTATTCAACGAGCTTTGCGAATGGGATGCGTCTGGTCCAAGGGGCGAGACAGAAGAAGCGCGGCCCGAGCCGCACGCAATGGACCGGAGGTGGGTTTCTCTCACAAGAGGAGTGGCTACAGGGCCTACGACTCCGGCGAACTTGCGATTTTGTCGGGGAAAGCTAGCGCTGGAAAAGTAAGAATACTTATCTTTTTTATTTTTTATAGTTTTTAGTATACAGTTTAGTGTTCTTGTGGTTTTGCTTAGGTATATTTTGTGTTCATATATAGGGTTTTTAATCTGATTTGAGATATTATTTTGTTTCTTTCTTTTTTGGGAAAGAAGAATTGATTTTGATTCATTTTTTACCTTTGTCTTTTTATAGAATAAATAAATACAATTAGATTATTTAATTAAATCAGAGCATAACAATACTACGATTAGCTGCTTAAAGGAAAAAAATAAAGAGAAACTATTAAAGTAGGAAAATATATCGTTAATAAAAATAACTGGTATAGTTTAAAAAGCAAAGTTTGAGAAATGAAAAGAAGATCTCAATCAGTTGTAGTAAAAAAAATTATTGTCTTCACTCCCGATGTTAAATTTCTGTTTGGAACAGTTAATTCCATATATTACATAATTCCCTAACAAAATTTTGAATTAAAACTCCTTTATTATTTTTTTTTCAGTTGTCAGAAACAACTATTGGCAGAGCAAGCATAGCTGGCTTGGAGAAAGCCGTGGAAGTATTAGATACACTTGGGAGTAGCATGTCAAGTTTAAACACTGGTAGTGGGTTCATTACGGGAGTTGTGCATCGTGGCAATAAGATCTCTATTCTTGCATTTGAGGTTGCTAACACAATTGCCAAAGCAGCATCTCTATGGAAATCTTTCTCTGACGAGAGTTTCCGGATCTTGAAGGAGGATGTTTTAAAGTCTGATGGGGTGAGGTTGCTTGTCTCTTCAGATGAAAAAGATTTGCTTTGCATGGCTGCTGCTGATAAGAGGTGGGTTTTTTCTTTTCTATTAGCGAGTAAGACAAATTTACAGATTAAATAGGCCAATGAGAAAAGCCGGGGCATGTTTTCTATAGGAAATATGCACAGGGAAGGAGTTCCGGTTTAATGAGGTCTCTTGGTACAAGTAAAGGAAACTGCAGTTTATGTGACATTGTATCGGGGAAACTGTTCTCTGGCAATTGTTAACAGTTTCATTTAAATAGAAAGAAGATACTGCACTAATTTAGTGCAGGGATCCGTCTCGAAACAGAAACAGAATATTGTTTTTCTTTATAATTTCTCTCTCTCCAAACAAAAAAATAAGGATAGAGTCAATTGTTTTTCTTTTATAATATGATTGCATAATTCAGGCCTTTTGCATGTGTTTAAAGATATCATTTTAAGCCTAAAAAAGTTAAAAGTCCAATTGTTAAACCCTATTAAACAAATCCCAATCCTCAAGGTTTGTATTTAGTTGTCACTGTTGCAGTCCAGGTTGTGAGGATAACATAATTTAAATATTTTAACTGAAATATTTTTAATTTCTATAGGGATGAGCTAGCTCATTTCTCAAGGGAAGTTATCAGATTTGGCGACCTATGCAAAGATCCTGTCTGGCACAACTTAGGACGTTATTTCCAAAAGTATGTCATTTTGTTTTTCAAAATTCATACTTGAGATGATTTATGAAGTCGTTCATATGTTGAATAGACTGTTTTTAAATAAGCAGATTGGATTCTGATTTTGCCGCTCAGGATCAGTCAAAAGGGGAGTTGGATGCATCTGTCCATCAACTGATTGATCTGGCACACAATACTTCAGTGAGTATGCCTTAATATTGAACTATATAGGTCATTTTGTGTGTTATATGGTCCTATTGTCATTGTCTGAAGGGTTTATATTTGTAGGAGTTGTACCATGAGTTGCATGCACTGGATAGATTTGAGCAGGACTACCACAGGAAATTTCATGAAGAAAAGGCCCTGCGTGGTGCTAGAAAGGGTAAAACTGAAAATTACTTATTTTTGTTCTTTCTTTGGAATTTATGGGCTTCTCCATTATATCTTTGACTTTAAGATTGACTTGGTCAAAATTCTAACTTCAACCTGCCATTCAATTTCTTAAGATGTGACTAGTCAATGTGTTGTTTTGACTATCAAGTAGGTAGTCTACCTTACTACGGCTAAAGAAGAAAACTCAAATAGGAAATAGCACATGGTGAATTTAATTTTCATTGAAAAGAAACCCAAATAAACACAAAAACTTTATAACAAAGAGAAGAAGAAGATTTGTCGACTTTAACCTAACCTGTTTAATAAATTTTTTGACACTAATATTTTGTTCTTTTTTGACAGAGAGTCTTATGATATTACTTAGTGAGCTCAAGCGACAAAGGAAGCTTGTCAAGAGCTTGCAGAAGAAATCCTTGTGGGCACGGACTTTGGAAGAGGTACCTTCATTCTGCGTTCTTTCTTCTCATTCTTCTTCTTATATTATTCTTCTTGTTCTTATTATTACTTTTTTCTTAACCAAAATATTGAAGATTTTTATTTATTCTTTTGCAGGTCGTGGAGAAACTTGTTGACATTGTAGTGTTTCTAAATAAGCAGATCAGAGATGCATTTGGTCATGCTGCTGGTGTGTACCTTAACTCCTAATATTTGCTTATTATGCAAATAGCACAGATGTTTTAATATGAAAATTTTCATTTTTCAGGTAATAGTAATGGATACGAGCAAGGTCAGGGTAAAAGGCTAGGTGAGTGCGGCCTTGCATTACATTATGCTAACATCATTAACCAAATTGATAACATAGTAAGTGTTCAAATCCTTCTCCCTCTTTACACTCTGCTGAGTACTTTATTACTGATTTCTAACTGTGAAATCTAATACAGGTCTGTCGACCCCTCTCTTTACCTCCAAGTGCAAGAGATAACTTATACCATGCTTTGCCGGAAGCTGTCAAATTATCACTTCGTTCTAGGCTCCATGCTATGCATGACCAAGATGAGGTAATATGTCACTGTCAGTAATCCAAACTAGAACAAGTTCTTCTCCTAAACATTTTTTTTGGTGAATTTCATTCGAAATTATTACTTGCATCACTTCTCATTTGATTTTGTTTTTGTTTCTTTTGCAGTATACAGTTGCTAAAATAAAAAATGAAATGCAGAAGACTCTTAGCTGGATCGTGCCGATAGCAGAGAACACAGTTAGGTATGGTTCTTGTGGGTTGACACAAGTAATTCTTTCTGTTTCAATTAGAATACCGAACCAAATAAATTGTAAGAATCATCTGAATCTTTACTTATTTCGTCTCTCCTTTTAATTTGAATTTTGAACAGAGCGCATCAAGGATTCGGATGGGTCGGAGAGTGGGCCAATCTCGGGTTAGTCTTATGCTATTCCTCTTCCTGTTTAATTTTTAATTATTGAACTCCACTTTGTTTTTAAATCTCATTTGTTGTGTAACAGAACTGAGGTGAACAAAAAGCAGAACCAACAGTCAAGCATTACTCGAATTCAAACACTTTACCATGCAAACAAAGCTACAACTGATGAATACTTGCTTGACCTGGTTGTGCTACTCCACCATTTAGTGGTCCAAGTGAAAAGCAGGGGTTACGGGATGAAATCCACAAAACAGGTTTCAGCATTAAACAATTCTCCGTCACAAGCCAAACAAGTCTCTTCTTCGCCACAAATATCAGAGGATGAGAGAGAAATGTTGGAAAAACTAAGTTCAAAAGGCATTACACTTGTTAGAAGTAGAAGCTTTGATTCTGATAGAGGTGCCCAAAGGAGAAATTATGGGGGTTTGTTTCCGAGTAGGAGTTGCGACAGTTCACCAGTTAGAGAACTTGGCGCAGACACAGATTGGGAGGGTGAGAAAGCTAGGGTTTTGGATATGATGGACGGCCTGGATATGTATGCTAGTGGTTTTTCTTAGACGATTGCATGAGCTCAAGTATAGGTATTATTTCTCACGAGTATAGTTGGTTATTTTCTATTCTTATAATTTGTTATGTATATGAATTTTTAAGCTGATGCTCGTATAATTTGTTGTGTATACGAATTAAGCCTCTGTATGTTATGTTGTAAAATGTAAATATAATTATAGAATGGATTTGTTACTTTTTTGTATATCATAACTCTTAGTGCACAGTGCTATGTTTGAATTGTTTGATAAGCATGTTGAATTTGTACGTTTTAGGGACTCGTTTTCTATTGATTTGGAGAATCAATGAACAATACGAATGTTAAATTGAAGTTGGACCCTTTTTCCTACAAAATCTGCACGGCTATATGGGCCAAAAAGATCCCATCGGGCTTGGAGGAAATAGGCTTTAGACTCAATTTTGGGCTTTTTAAGTATCGTTTATAAGGCTGAAATATGAACGCTGCCCTGTCCAGAGTAGAGGCTCATAGAAGCCTGAGTTTGGAGATGTTCACATCCTCTCTAATATTGCACAAGGGAATATTTTACAATTAGTGAATCCGGACCTTTCTTTTTAACTTGGCACGAATCTCAAAGCACAATAATATTGCCCCCTGCACTACCCGAATCCCAAAGCGGTGAGATTTAATCTCAAATCGTAAAGTGAGGCCCATCTCTACAGTATTGGAGGCTCATAGAAGCCTGAGTTTGGATGGACTGTTATAAAAACACAATCTATTTTTTCAAATTACTATATAAATAAAAAGAGCTATACCGTTGGATATCAAACTCTTTAGTAAGCTTAATGTCACAATCTATCAATTGATTTCAACTAAGGAATATAAATCACTGAAATTGATCACTTCATGAGTGATGTTTATATTAAATTTGTATAGATTTTTTAAATTAATTTAATATAAAGTCAAGCAGTCAAAACATGATGAAAAATAAATTCATCAAAATTAACTCATAAACTATATTTTTACTACATGACTTTATGTTAATTAATATGAAAATTTAAAAAAACAATTGCATGTAAATTTATTGTTTATGAAATAGATCGGTTTCTATTGTTTAGATTTGTCCTTTGAAGCTGATGAGATATATTTTGGAGTTAAAGCTCACCAAAAAACTATTAAGTTCATTATAAATCATAATCATCATATTTTATTTTTTAATTGTAAAGCATGCTCTCCGGTATCTAACTATCATCATCGGTTCTGAAGCTAATGAAATATGTTTTATAGTTAAGCTCACCAAAAAGCTGTTAAGTTCATCAAAAATTATAACCATCATTATTTATTTATTTTATTTCTAAATTATCACCATCGGTTTCAGCTAGGGGTGAATAATGATTTATTTTATTTCTAAATTATCACCATCGGTTTCAGCTAGGGGTGAAAATGAAACGGATAGTGGTAAGACTGTATCCCTATTTTTTTTTTATTTATCAGATTAAATGTTGAGTAATTTGGTATAGGGTTTTGGCTATAATTTGTGTACTCGTTTCTTTTAAATTTATAATCCTTTATACTCAATGAAGGGGTTGATTGCAAGCGCACAACCTATCAAAGTAGTACTTAGGATGTCGAACCACAGAGAGAAATGTAGAATTTAGATTAAAACTTTAATGATTAAAATTAGAATTGGTTGTTTCAAAATTCGGTTTGAAGTGTGTTTACTAATAATCGTAAGGTTGGTGGGTTCAATACCCGAGGAGCTGAAGGATTAAACAAAAACTAAGAAAGAGTAAAATGAAATTAGGGTTTTGACAAAGATTGGAGAATCTAGGGGCTTTCGGTCTATAATCTCTTATTTAATCCTATCTATTTGATTTGTTTAATTCATGTTTGATTTTGATGGGGTTTCTAACCAAATATGTTAAAAAGGGTCACTTGCGTGAATTAGTAACGTGCCTAGATGATCATAACTTCACGGTAAAGTACATCGCCTTAATCATCTAGGATATAAAGTTTTTGTTAGTCTATCACCTCCTTAGATCTCGGTATTTAATAATTTAGCCGGTGAAGGCAACTCATACCAATCTCTAATTTGGTTGAAGATGTCCCGACTTAGGATTTGACTCCAACTGTGAAATTTTATATCAAACTCTAACCTTAATTTCTGTAGTTCCGGTTTAGATTAAAAGTTGATGTTTCTCTAACCTAAATCCTAATGGCTTTGTGACATAATTGATACTATCCTATATGATCCTGAGCTACTTTGGAGTCTAAAAGACCTAAAGCGGGATAACTACAATTCAAGCACAAATTATGGGGATCACAGAGAATAAATCGCAGAAATTAACAATCAAATCAAACAATCATCATAAAAACAAAGAACCAAATAGAATAGAATCAAACAAGTTCATGTATTTGACCTACACCCCTAGAGAGGAAGTTACCCTCTCATGGAGATGCAAAACTTACAAAAGAAATTCATTATAAGTTGGCTTAAACAAAGAGAAATTGGAAAAGAAATTATTACAACCTTTACTCCTATGAAGTTCTCTTGCCTTGCTCTCTGAAAATTCTGCTCTTTTTCTCCTTGTCTAAACTCTTAATCTCACTTCTTGCTCTAAGTAGATGTGGAATGTGGAATTCAATTGGTAGAGTATGGATTCATGGTCCCCTCTCCTTAAATGAGCAGAATCCTTCTCCTTATATAGCCCATTCTATGTCCTAGAAACGTGGGGAACAGTGTCCCACACGTTCTCCATAATTAGAACCACTAACTTTGCCAACCGGGCATGATCTGGCTTTCTAAAAATAGCGAAACTGTATTTTTTGTCTGAATGCGGGCCGCACTGCGGTTAATGCGGACAGCACTGGATTTTAAGTTCCGAATTTGGATTTTCTTTCTTCATAAAAGGTGTAGAGCGTCTCGTTAGATTTCCGAAAAGTGGTCATACGCCCAAAACAGAGTTCGTATGACCAAGTTATGCCCAAAATACGAAACTGTGTAGGAAGCTGAAAAGCTGAGTGCGTCCTGCACTGGGGTCAATGCGACCCACACTACGCTCAGTTTGCCCTGAAAATTGCTGAATTTGGCTAAGTACCTAGTGCGACCTAGGGAGGCCACAGTGGCTCAGTGTGACCCGCAGTGTGACCTGGGGAGGCCGCATTTTGGTATGTTTTCGTCATTTTCTGTAATTTAAAGCAAACAAAGGCAGTAACTTGATTCCAGGTGTAATATATGACATTTACATATTAAAATACAAGATATTTAGAGTATTTTCAGGATAAGATCTAGATCGAACATGTATAAATGTGTATATATTTTATGTCTATCATTAAAATACGGAGTGAATATCAGAAATATCAAACGAATACAAATATAGATTTGGATCATATCGGATATTTATTAAAATAATATAGAAATATTAAAGTTCATAATATTTATCTAATTAAAATGGTGAATAATATAATTTTTTCGTAATATAAAATATATGATATATATCTACTATTTGAATACGGATAATCGAAACGTAAAATCATATCAGTATCCTTATCCACACGAATATTCAGATATCGAATATCCACATCTAAATTTTGAATAAGGATCGAATACAGATCGGATATTATCCATACCGTTTTCACCCCCTAGTTCCTACTTAATTATTTCATTTTAGATGGAAAATTTAATATTGTCAGGCTGATGTGCTCATCGTAGTTGAAAGTTAAAACATTTTAATCGTCTAACATGATTCAAACCGTTATATTCCAAAAATTAACGAGAAAAATCTCCAAGTATTTTTGTACCTATCCTCAACATTTATTAGCACCAAAATTAGCCATCCATCTGTAATGAAATGGACGGCTCAGATCATTGCTAAAATGCAACCTTACATTCTTGATATTATGTTGTGGTAAGGATGTCAACAGTTAATGAGTCATATCAGATTTGATTGTTCATATTTATTATTATTTTTAGATGAATTATATCATTAGATAATTAATTTCCGAAATTTTTATTTCTACCATCTCTAAACTAAATAAATCAAATAATTCTTTTTTTTGAAAATTTTATTTTTTACTCCGTCCGTAGTTTGAAACTGCGAACCATTTTTTTTTCTTTTTGTTATCTTAATTCAATGTTTACGAATTAAAATATTTATATCTTTTGTGGAGAAGCCATCCAAGCAAACAATAATTTCATGTAAAAAAATATGTGAAAATAAAACTACTGTATTTTAAATCTTGCTTGTATTTCTAAAGTGTTCTCTACTCATTATTTGATCAATCAGCTGGTTAGCCCAAAAAGAATAAAAAGTAAACTTTTTTCTGTGAAGGTTTTACGAGTGTTTTAAAATTTGGTCTATTCGGCCGAATATTATTATTCGGTTGGAATCCGAATAGAAAATAAGTATTTGGTTCAATATTCCTTTTCAAATATTCGGCCGCATATCTGCATATTCGGCCTCATATTCGGTATTTAGTTTGGCATATTCGGCCGCATATCTGCATATTCGGTCGCATATTCGGCATCTGATGTAAAATATTAGATACTTTTTTAATTTGCATACAAATTAATATAAATTATCATTTTAAAATCCACATATATAAATCCGGATACGGTATGCGGTGGCCTTCCGCATACCGCATAAGAACCGTATATTAAAACACTTGTTTTTATCAATATTAAATTATATGAAAGTTTACTATACAAGCGATTTAGACGAAAAACAACATGCTAATAATTTATTTCTATTATTTTTAACATTATTTGAAAAAAATAATTATATCGTCAAAACTGTCAAAATAAACTGTTGTCAATGAATATTCACTCTTATATTTTATTTGGAAAAGTGCTAACAAGAAGCATTAAATTTTCGCAATTCCAATTAATTTATAAGTACATAACTATCCACCTCAAACATAAACTGCAGACAGAGTAAAAATTAAATTTTCAGAAAAAAAAGATTATTTGTTTTTTTTTTTTGGAGATAGTATGAAAAAAAAATTCGGATTTAATTTGTCTCCTGTCAGAATAATAGTATAAAATAATTGATAGAAAAGAAAGAGTATGTTTTTATTTTCAATGTATATGACTGGTAGAATTTTCTTCAAAGCAAACTTTAGATCGGTAAAATTCAATTGGTCCAATTATTATTTTTAATTACATGTCTGGAATTCTGCAATGAAGACAAGTAACTTTAAGATAAATTTTTTAGGATCTGATTCCAATAGGAGAGCAGGATTCTGTGATTCAAATTTCAGTCTTTCTTCAGTATTGAGATTCGTGCATGAAAAAATTCAACAACTGAGATTGAAATATCAAGATCCTGCTCTCCTATTTGAAAAAACAAGTTCCATATTTTTAAGGTTCAAAGTTTGTTTGATTCACAGATAATACAAGGCAACCGGGAAAAAAAAGGGTCCACCTAGCTGTCCCCCATGAAATGTTCCCTATCTGTCCCCCGGATAAAAAGCAGTTAAAACAGCTAAAAAACAAAAAAACGCCCAGAAAACGCCCAGCTAAAAAGCAGTTAAAATCGCCCAGAAAACGCGTTAATCCCGCAAAAGACAATCGGACGGCTTAAAGTATTCAACCATCAATACAAATGTATTCATTTTGCTGCCAAGAAGTATTTAACCATGGTCTCCACATTAAGAACGGCAAAAGTCATTCCAACGGCAACCCGGGGAGAACGCAAACGTCCGCATCAATACCGTACTTCACTGTGGGGACCATTAACGTCCTTTGAAAGCGACATGGAAGGTAATGCACACTTTAAAGAAGTATTCAACTGACATATTCAACCATATTAAAGAAGTATTCAACAGAAAACACTTTCCATATAATCACAGTAAATTTTTCACATAAGCTATTCATCTTTAACCTTAAAGTATTCAACTGTAATGGACAAAGTATTCACCTTTTATGAGCATAACATATTACTCAGTAAAAATTACCCATAAAAAAACTGTTAGAAAACACTTCTCATAAAAGTATTCATTTGTTTTGGCCAAACTATTCAATATAAACCATACAGTATTCACTTGATAAGTATTTACCAGAAAAGACTCATTCAACAAAAAATTCACACTTTAAAATTATTTTTCAAGTTTGAATTAAAACTAGCTGCACATGAACATACATATTCAACTGATATATTCAACCACATTAAAGAAGTATTCAACAGAAAACACTTCTCATATGATCACAGTAAATTATTCACATAAACTATTCATCTTTAATCTTAAAGGATTCAACTGTAATGGACAAAGTATTCATCTTTTATGAGCATAACATATTACTCAGTAAAAATTACCCTTAAAAAAGTAAATACGAGTTAAGAAATTAACTTCAAGTACAATCAGAAACTACAATTCAAATAATAAGTTAAGACGCAAACAATTCCAATAAACTCTAAAACTGCAATCAGTAAATACGAGTTACAACTCAAACAATTCCAATCACAAACTAAAATTAAAATAAGCAAATACAATTCCATTTTTTGATAATGCTAACTTCAAACAACTTCAAACTTCAGATCATTTTTTTCGTCTACCAGCATCCTAAAAGCTAACATGACCTGCTCCACGCTAATCATCCGCTAAAAATTTTCACCAATAAAAAAGAGTCAGTTTCATATACAGTCAAATTTTAAAATAAAGAAATCATTCTTAACATACAAATATTCATCTCATACAGCCAACATAAGGACAGAATAATACATGATATACAGTTAATGTATTCAACCAATGTAATGAAGTATTCAACAACATTGTAACATGTCTTCATTAGAACAAAAAAATTGACACCATATAGGGATATGTATTCATCAAACACCATATATTCACTGTTTATGGATCATATGAAATTTTAAAAAAATTGACATAAGGATAAACTGAATGAACAAAGTATTCATTCAGAGCACAAAAA
Organism: Carex cristatella; assembly: GCA_024447775.1. Taxonomy (NCBI): domain Eukaryota; kingdom Viridiplantae; phylum Streptophyta; class Magnoliopsida; order Poales; family Cyperaceae; genus Carex; species Carex cristatella. The sequence continues at coordinate 70,493 of JAJHPF010000015.1, forward strand.
ATAATAGTAAACAAAGTATTCATTCAGAAATTCAAAGTATTTAACTTTGACATGTAAGCATTTATCTAGATTATATAGAGCATTCTATCACCATTCAGACAACTTGGTATTGATAACCATAAGTATTCCTACAAGACTCCTAAGGTATTCAACGAGTGCAGATAGAGCATTCATGCCTAAAACGAAAGATATTCACAATACTTGGCATGGACTGTCATCATGTATGCTATACAAAATAATTCATTCACAATACCTGGTTGAAGTCCAAGACTGTTAAGGTATTCAATGAGAGATACCTGGTTGAATTTTCCTAAACTCAGTTTTGAATAAAGAAAATGACCGGAGTTTTAAATAATAGTTCTTGAAGATCCAAATTTTCAAATCATGATCCATAAAGAGCCGAAGTTATAAATAGCAATAAATCTTTAGATGAACTGACCTTGAGTTGCTGGAGAAAGAGGACGATGGAGGAGTGTGCCTAAAACGTGCTTGAAATCTTAAAGTTAGGATTAATAAGATCGACAGTACCATCTTCGCTACCAATGACGATCTTGCCTCTACTGCTGGAGCATCACTGGATCCTTCCGGTGATCTCAATAAGGCTCACGGCCTTCCCACCGGACTTCTCGAAGAACTCAAACTCGTGCCACTTAACCTTGTTTTTTCAGATCTGTTGCTCTCCGTCGAGGAGCCTTTGGGTTTAGGTTAGAGGCAGACGGAGAATGAATCGGAGGTGAGGTCAGAGAAGAGATCGAACACGTGGTGGTCGGAGGAGGAGAGATTGGAAGGATCGTAGTCGTCCATTTGAGTTGTCAGTAAATGAGAAAAGAAAAGAAAAAAAGGAAGGAAGGGAGAAAGAAATGGAGAGGAAATAGAGAAGGTAGATGGAGAAATCAGTTAAGTCGTTAGTAAGGATAATAAATTTGGGAGAAGTTTAGAGGACGTTTAAGAGGAGGAAGTTATAATAACTCAAAAAAAATTCTTCGAAACGACATCAATCTTTTCAGTCTAGAATTTGAATTGAAAAAAAATTTCAACTAATTTTTCTACCCATCGAAAATCGTATATACTCATTGTGTTTTTTTATATTATTTTATAATATTTCCTATGAATGAATTTTTTTCTCCCGTCAGAATGATTCTATCTGCACCGGATCCAAGCAATTTAAATTAAAAAAAAAAAATTCTGTACTAGATCCGAGGCATTCCGTTGCGCTTGATCCAAACCAATTTAAACTAAATGTTTTAAAAAATATTCTTCAGTACTAGATCCGATCGAGATATTCGTTTATTTAATAATTCTCGTGATTATATTTTAGGGATTAAAACATGTGAAGACTTCTGTCCAGGAACAATTTAAAAGCAGCTATTATGTATATTTTTTAGCATTGCTTTACTTGGAAAAAAGAAGACAATAAATAACTAATGCTTTGATAAATATTATAAAATCATTGTGTCAGTGCATTTTTTAAGTTAGGAATATGAAGCATGAGTTTAAATTCTTTTAATAAAATTCATATAAACTATATTTTTGCTCTATTATCTAATTAATATGAAACGATTGGTTATTGAGCTTTGTAGCTAATTTTGTTTTATTTTTCATTTGTTTTACTTGACAATATATATTGATGGCCCATCGAATGAGTGCGAGGATGTCGTTTTATGCCGCTTTCCGTCAGAGCGTGACACCCCAAAACAAAAATGTTAATTATATAAAGGTCTCATAAAAATCACCATGAGCTGAATACTAAGCTCAGATAACAAGCTCGAGAAGTAGGCCTGTTCGAGTTGTCTGTTTGATCTCTTGGCCTCTGAGGAAAGCCTGTTCGGGTCCGTACAAGAACTGAACCGATTTACAAGCTTGCAGGAAAGGTCCAGTCGAGTATTCGTACGAGTACGAGACCAAAACCGACCTACAAACCTATAAATACCTCGAAATTCACAGAGCTCAAGGTCCACGCACCCAGCAACATAAAAGTATAAAAGATAATAGAGTTAGGTACAGATTGTAGCAGCAAAGATAAGTCGTATCTGATCTGAGATAATCTATCTTTTAATTTAAATAATAACTAATCGAATACGGTCAAATTAATTAAGTCATATGATGAATTGACACTGCACAAGTAATGTTGCGCTAGTTTTACTATAAGTAAAGATAAAGGCTCATCTTTTGAATTGATTAGATGAACAGCGCAGACGTGGCACTAGCAATTATTGCTCTGGATAGAATTCTACTAATACCAGTCATTTTCTCTGTTATGGCTAAGAAGAGAAGAATTACTTGCACGGCCCGAATTCCCCACAAGCCAGATGTTTTAAAATAAAGTATTGATTAGGATAGGATCTAAACGGACATGCACAAGTGAAGTTTATCCAATGAAACAATCTCGGTCCCACAAGTTTTTTTTTTGTCACTTTCTTAATTTGTTATCCATTAGAGGTGAAAACAGTAGATATATGTACTGATATCCGAATATCCAAGAATACTGATATAATTTTATGTTTCAATTTTTTATATCCGAATAGTAAATATATATGAAATATATATTTACGAAATATTTATGTTATTCACCATTAGAATTAGATAAATATTATGAACTTTAATATTTTTTAATATTATTTAATATTTTTTTAATAAATATTCGATTTGATTAATCCGTGATATTCGCTTTGTATCTGTATCCAAACATATTATTTGTGATTACAATATAACTTCTAACTGTGAATGTGCAATTCTAATAAAATTATATAAACAATCCGTTTAAAATAGATACAACAAAACATAGCAAATCTGTGAAATTTAAATACACTAACAGACTACGTGAAAACTTGAATATTCATTTTGAATCTAAACCAACTAGCTCCTCTGGAATTCGCATCCTCTGAGATATCTCGTACTTTGAGTTAATCAATGGAAAATCCAGACCGTTCAAAAAAAATTCTGCACAAATCTCGAAGTATAATAATACTGGTCCCCTATATTCTTAATAGGCCGAAAAAAAAATTAGACCAGATTTCAAGTGTATTATCATTTTTGTACTCCAATATGCTCTATATTTTTTTATCTCTTGTTTTTAAAATCTAAACGTCGACTCGAACTGCTCAATATGATTTTCATAATAATATGTGTTTGGAGATCAAATTTTATATTTTTTTAGAATTTTTTACTATTTGTTAGATATGTATAAAATCATTATTTTAAGAAAATTCTGAACCATCCGATAAATTGATATTGTACATATGTAAAAAAATAGTTAAAAAATTCTTAAAAATATAAAATTTAGTTTCTGAACATATTTGATTATGATAATCATATTGAGCAGTTTGAATCGACTATTTAGACTTTAAAAATAAAAATAAAGAATATAATACATATTGAAACACAAAATAACGATTCATTTGAAGTTTTAAATCCTCAGCTCAAAAAGCAGATTGCAGGGAGAAAATTGATAGGTAAGTCTGGTCCCACTCGGTACACTAGTGGTCCCAAGTCCCAACCTTATCCGGACTATCAAAGTATCAATTGCTACTTTCCGTTTTTTAAAAAGACCAAAAACGAGTAAGTTAGTGGCCCCACTGATATACTCCAGCAGTACAGCCTATTATAGATAGCTGCTGTTCAAGCCTCTATTGTTATGCTTCATTCATACCTTATCATCAAGCCCCCCTGTTCAGAGTCCGGATCCTTTATAGCTCAATTTTTGAGTTTTAGATTGACTATCTGATTCGAATCCGTGACAATTTGGTTTGAGATGAAGCGCACCAGGTGGATTGTCGAATTCAAATTGGACGATTCTGATCTAAAATTCAAAAATTGAGTTACTTTATTGGATTTGAATTCCTCCTTTCATATTCTTTCTTAAACAAATTCATATCACCTAAGCTAACTCAAATTTTAAGTTTAGATCCGGACCATCCGATTTAATTTGGCACGAATAGTAAAGGGCCATTGTATTTTATTTGGGACTAGAATGGTCCGAATTCTGATCGAACAGTTCAAATCCAAACTCAAGATTGAAGTTTTCAGTTTCTGGACTTTTCTTTGACTGAATCTGAATCCTCTGCGTTATCTCACCGTATGAGTTTAAATTCGGATCAATCTAGTTCAAATCTGAAAGTATAAAATCCATTTAATAGTTGTTTAAAAATTAAAGACATTAATTTCTAAAAATTATTAATAGTTATTTAAAAATTCATTTGAGTTGCTGAGATGTAAATGCTGAAATTTATTGTATAAGAAAATATGATAAGTATTGCTGTATTGATCTCTTTGCTACATGTAGACACTAAGATCTTTCCATAAGTTTGAAATATCACAACCTCATTTTTTGTCTTCAACATCCATTTGATTAGAAAAAAAAAACCAAATAAAAGTGATAATTTCTTTAATTAATGATCTCCCTTTTTAATGTCTTCAAACACCATTCTCCATATTCTCCATATGAGAAAAAAACCAAATAGATGTTACACAGGACACCACCACAAAAAATCATCACTGTCTAGTCTAGAAACGGTGTCCAACTAGATTTTGCATCCTCTGAGGTACCTCAAATTTTGCTTGACTTTAGGGAAAATATTAACCGTTTAAATAATTTTACACAAATCTTAAAGTAGAATAATACTGGCCCCCTTCGCTATCGCCGAATAGGAACCGAATACGTCGGTCACGCAAAAATTGAGATATCTCAGAGGATACGTCGTCCAACTGTCCATAATCTTGGTTGTCGTTTTCCGTCGTAACGGTTTCTCAACAAACAACAATTTCTTCTTAATCAGTCTCCATTTAGGAAAAAACGGAGATGTTATGTTCACTCGAGGAGGAGTTTCCACTTTCCATTCTACCTGGATTCTTGGAATCGGCAGAATCTAACGAAAACGGACTCTCCATTTAAAACCACCGGAGGAATGGGAATGGGGAATCAAAATACAAGAATCCTCACCGATATTTTTTTATCTAACACCTCCAAAAATTCGAATAATTTAAAAAACACTCAGATTTAAAAAGCTATAAAAATGACACCCTCGCAAGCTGAATTCGCGCACCACCCGGTCCGCCAACTCAGATCGCGCACCGACCCGTTCCAACCCGGTCCGCAAGCTCAGCTGGCGCACCTAGCTGGTTCGCAAGCTGAGTTGGCGCACCATCTGGATCCGCAAGCTGAGCTGGCGCACCATCGTTTTGCTGCTATAAAAATTAGTTTTTAGCACTGTATTCATTCCACAATCAACGTACAACAAAGCAAGTAAGTCTTTTTTTTTTTTTTTTTTTTAGTCCGTTTTTTTTAAATTATTATTTTATATTTTTAATTGATTGTAAATTTATTAATTATTAGGTTTTGTTCTTTCAACCAATTATGATTGGAATTGCCTCGTTATTTTGGTGGTGAAGTTTTAGTCGGACCAAATGGTGCTTATTACAAGTATCCAACCTTTGAAAATGTTCAATATCAACCCGCATTTAGATTTTAGAGGTATAACTAGAGAAGTGTATCGGCAAGTTGGTATTGATCCGAACTATTATGAACCGATAATTTCGCAAGGATCAATATTGGTCAAGGCAACCTGACACGGTTCCAACAAATACCTAGGTACAAGACGATAATAGGCTGGGGTTGTATACCCAAATGACAATGAATTTGACCACTCCTTTCAAATTCTTAGAGTTATATGTTGTAGCTAACCTTAGACGAGAACCCCGGACGTAACACAAACCGAACACCGAGATAACCCCGACGTAACACCGTAACTATGCCGCAAATGACCCGGGGTCGGGTTCGTGAGCAATGCGTGACGGGTCCCGTTCGGGCCCTAACTTTAGGCAGTACTAGTCGGTCCTCATATGTAGGGGGCTGGACCTAGTCGTTCCCAACCCGACCGGGGACGTTCTCGGGTTCCATCTAGTAGCTCTAGCGGGGCCCAAACCGATCGAAATCGATCTCCAACCCCGAACCGCTTTATTATGCCGAAAATACGAGATGAAGATCCCGAAGAGCGGGAGGCGAGAGGAAAATTGGGATGCCAGTGAAGGCGATAGGGCAACCGATTTTAGTGATGTTGATACAAATTTTCCTGTACTCGGTAAACGACAGTGGCGGGTGTCGGGTGGTGCAGAAGGACACCCGTTCGAGCAATTTCATGACACATCAGGGTTTGAAGGAGCGCAATCGGACCGTAAAATCTCTTTTTGGTCACCTGTTTAAATAGAAGTTACAGTTATTTTTATACAGATTGTTTAAATAATAACCACAAAAAAATATTTTTAATACCTGACATGCAGTGCATAAACCGCGGTATAGACATGCCAAGACCGCCGCACCCCAATTCATCTTACGCGGGTTCTCCAAGTCCACCAGAAACTGTAATAGAGAGCCGGGAACAGTGCCCCCAGATGAATCTGGGAACATCTAGCAGACGAACAACTCCATGATGTAAGCCCGTGTCCACCGTGCAACCTCAACAGGATCGGCGTTTTCGGCTAGTTCTCCACTGTAAAATTATTATATACAATGTAAATGCCGCAATCAACTTATTTAAAAAGTTACATGCACGCAATTAATTAAATTTAAAGTCACCTGAAACGCTGCCGCAAAGCTGGTATACTGATGTCGTTCTTGGAGTCGATCGGGCCACGCGCTTTCTTCCTCTCGCTTCATCAACCCATCACCCAAAGAAATCGGTCACGACCTGAACAAAGTCTCCGTACTCCACACCGGTCACAAGCATCTCCAAGAATGGGCGGACCCCATAGACAACTCACGTCCCGGGAGAGAGACGGTAATCTCTCCAACGGGTAGGTGGAATGTGTGGGTCTCGGCCGCCATCTCTCGACCAACGCAGATATAAGTGCGGGATCTGCGGTTACAGGGGTGAGCTGTGACACATGCCATAGCCCCATTCTCTGTAATGTCGGTGCATAGCGCACGTCATATTTTAGGGTCATGAGGTTATTCCTCACCTCCGTCATGTCATGATCCTAATTTAAATTACAAATGAAAATAAAAATTAACAATTGAGATATTTTTTCAAATAAAAATTAACAATTTAAATTATTTCTCAAATGTAAACTTACATATGCTAGGGAGATCTTGTGGCCCTTGATCGGAAACTAACAGATGGGGCTAATGCAATCATCTTTCAACTGCGGAAATATGGTAGAGATCAACTCCTCATCCCAATCAGTCTCATCCAATAGGGTTGTGCCGCTCGTTGATGCCATACTAAAATGAATTATATATTTCTTCTCAAATCTTAACATAATATATATTTTCGAGTTGTCTAAGAAACTCTAGTAATTTTGGACAACCAATATAAAAAAAATGTACAATTTTGGTTTAATTGTGCATTTCTAATCTATTTTGGTATATGGTATTAAAATTATCAAATTTTGCATTTCAAATTAAGATCAATTTTGGTACAATTACTAATTTTGGTCTCTATTAGAACTATTTCGAGTGATTTAACAAAATTATAAATTATTTTGAACAACTAAATAAAAAATTAAACTAAAAACTATAATTAAACTACAACTAAATTATCTATACTAAACAAAGTAAATTATCTAAATTAAATTACAACTAAATTATATATCTAAACTAAACTACAACTAAATTACCTACACTACACTACCAACTAAAACTAAACTAAATTACTTAAATTATAAAATTAAAATAAATAAATAAATAAAAAAAATTACCTTTTTACTGTAGGGATTCGCTGCTGGGGTCGGTGTGGGGTAAAAAAATGGTGCGCAAGGGTCTTATAGCACCAAAGTTCAGTCCGCAAGCTCAGCTGGCGAACCGAGTTGGAACGGGTCGGTGCGCGAGCGGAGTTGGCGGACCGAGTGGTGCGCAAGCTGAGTTGGCAGACTGGGTGGTGCGCAAGCTGAGTTGGTGGACCGAGTGGTGCGCGAATTCAGTTGGCGGACCGAGTTGTGCGCGAATTCAGCTTGCGAGGGTGTCATTTTTAGAGCTTTTTGGATCTGAGTGTCTTTTAAATTATTCGAATTTACAGGAGTGTTAGAAAAAAAAAAAACGGGAATCCTCACAGTATTAATTTCCCTCCACTGAATTAGTCCACCAGTCGACTAACAGCATAGTCTGAATTAATGACACGATTTCTGACGGGAGAGTGGGGTTTCCGAGGCGAGTCTGTTCGATCGGTGATTTATACCGTCCAATCTACTTCAAAATTTGTGCGCACGGATATTAAAGCAAACCGTACGGATATTAAAGTGATGCACCCAGATCTTGAAGTGAATCAGACAGTAGAAACCACCATCGAACATGACTCTGGTCCGATGGGCATCGGACACCCCCTCCCCTATTTCTGATACGAATCTTTTATTGCGCTAAAGCTTGAGGTCTAGATCTAACATTTGGGACCCACTTCTCATCACTAATTATCAAAAACAAGCATGTGCAATCCATCCTTAATCTGACTCAGCTCTCTGTTTCATGGATAAGCCTCAGTGCATCTATTTAATTCCCTCTTTCCACCTCAATTCCAGCATAATATACCAGAAATCAAATTCAAATTCCATATGATTTCCTCTCCTGCCATCTCAAACCCGAACTCCATAAACGGATTTCGGTCACAAATCAGATCCAAAACCCGTCACACCGTGACATGCATTGCCACCACATCAAGGCCGCCGCACACACTTTCTTCTTCCACCTTATATGATGTGCTAGGGATCAAGTATGGCGCCACGAGTCACGAAATCAAGGCGGCCTATCGACGGATGGTGCGTGAGTGTCACCCTGACATTGTTGGGGATGATCAGAAGGCTGAATCGGCAAATGAATTCATCCGAGTTCATGCTGCTTATGCTACTCTGTTGGATCCAAAAAAGAGGGCTGATTATGACCGGGGCATGATACTGGCGTCATCTGGTAGATGTCAGGGGGCCCCGCATAGGAGGTCGGTTTATAGTAGATCGCCTTGCACTTGGGAGACTGATCAGTGCTGGTAGAGAAAGCAAATTGCCGGCACCCCCCCCCCGACATCTACCAGATGATGCAAGAAAAATCTGTTATAATACAGTTGAAAATGCCAACAGCGTACCAGTAGAAATGGAGCTACTGAGCACTGACTGTATATAGAATTAGAGAGATGAAAATTTCCACATTTTACTGTATATGTATGTAATTTTGTTCTTCATGAACAAACTTTAGAAGAGTTTTTAAGATGCTTAGTTAATTGCAAACAAGCATGTGTGAAAAAAAAGAGGGTTCAAAATGTCTCATACTTTTCATATCTCATGCCTCATATGTTATATCTACATTTACAAAGTTCGAATTGTCAATCCGAACCTCTCAACTCGATATATATATTAAAATATGCTTGGTGAACAAATTTTATATTTGTTTTTTTTTTTTTACTATTTGTTTAAATAAGTACAGAATCATTGTTTTTAGATGGTCGAGAACAGTGATTTTGTACGTATCTTAAAAAATAAAAAATATAGAAAAAACTATAAAATTTGGTGTTGAAGCATATTTTAATATAAATATCAAGTTGAGCGGTTTGAATCGACAGTTCAAATTTTGAAGACAGATATAAGATGTGAGACATGAAAAGTTTGAGGCATTAGAATTCTGCTCGTGAAAAAAAACTAATAATTTAACGCTATATATGCCCAATCAACAAATTTTATAACCGAAATTACATACCCTTGGATATATGAAGAGGGATCCACTTACACTTTTTTTTGGTGACACCGAATTACATTATACATTTGTAAAATCCAAACAGTTGATCCAAATCGTTCAACTTGATAGATATATTAATATGTGCTTGCAGACCAAATTTTATATTTTTCTTTGAATTTTTTTACTATTTATTAAGATGTGTACAAAAATTCAATGGTCTGAAAATAACAATTTTGTAAAATACTTAATAAATAATAAAAAATTCATAAGAATGTAAAATTTGATTTGCAAGTACATTTTAATATATTCATCGTATTGAATAGTTTAGATCGACTATTTGAATTTTGAAAACTTTAAAAATATAAAGTGTAATTTGATGTCACTGAAAAAAAAAAAAAAAAAAGCTGTTAGTAGATTTCAGTCTAGCAAGTTCTGACAATATATACGCGAATTTCGGTGTTTGATTAACCTAACAGAAACTTCTAAAATGCCCTAAATCTAGAAGATTCTAGATGTTAAAAGAATGCCATATGAGATTGGATAGCTCAACGGTCAACTGTTAGAAGAGTGCGTATTTGGTTTAGCTTTTGCTTCCTGGGAAAAACCATCCAGAATTCCAGATTTCCAGGTTCATCAAAACACCACATCTATTTTTCTCGATTAGTTTACTTTCCTAAGTCCTAACTTGTAGATATTCTGATCCCTAATTTCAATTTCATTATCAAGATGCCATGAACCAAATTTGAATGCTCACATATAGCGAACCATCAGAAATGATTTTAGATATTATAATTGGATGTTCACATTAGTGGGACTGTAAAAAAAAAATCCGTAACTCGTAATTCGATTGACATCGATTTGGAAAAAAAAATCACAATTAAATTGTTTGATGGAAGTTTGTTCTGAAACAAATCAAATCAGTTCGGTTCGAATCTCATTCAAACTCAAACTCAAACTAAGTATAATTCGTTCGAAACTGATTCGCGAACTATTTAGGTTCGAATCTCAAATAATGTAACTAATGGCTTCAACCATCAATCTTTAATAGTGTAGGAATCAGACTTATATCAGAGCTCAAAATTGTTAATATAATGGTAACTTACAAAACAAAAATGCTTCAGCCAGCGTAACAAATTAACAATAGAATGAGTTTCATTTGACTAGGTCCATGCCGTGATTTTAATCAATCCAGCAACGTAAAAGGTAAGGAAATTTTGGGCTGACCCATAATTAATCAGTGTGAATTCGTGAAAGGTAAAAGATAAAAGAAAACCGTATGAATTTTGTTTCGTGTAAAGAAAACTAATACATAAACTATCGGTATAACTAGAACTGCCAAAATAAAAATTAGTCCGTGATTCAATTGGCTTCAATTTGAAAAAATTCATAGTTCGCAATTAACTCGTTCGATTAAGATTCGTTCTGAAATAATTCAAACTAGTTCGGTTCGAATCTTATTCAAATTCAAACTCAAACTAAAATAAGTTTGATTTGGTTTGATTCGTTTGCAGCCCTACACATTAGGGATTAGATATATAATTTAGCTTTTTTTTTTTTCCAACCACATTAAATTATTAAATGACAAAAAGTACATATCTTTTACATGTACTATTTAGATAAATAAATAAATAGATATGATCTTTAATCTATTACTGTCTTTTTTTACTCTCTTAAATACCCATTACAGCACCTGACACATGGTTGGTGCCAGAGATTATTTAGGATATTTAGATTGAGTTTCTTTTATTTATTCCCCCATTCACCAACAGAGTTTGGTGATCATAACTCTAAAAATACATCGGATCGGGTTCAAATGACGAATCCAAACTGTTGAAATCCATGAACTTCGTGAGTGATGCATGTACATGCAAAATGTTGAAAATATCAAATTTATTTGCTACGAGATCAAGCGGTCAAAGTAATGATGAAAAATGAATATATAAAACAAATAATATAATAACTTATTAAAAGATTCATTACTTTGACCGCTTGACCACGTAACAAATGAATTCAAAACTTCCAAAATTTTGCATGTACATGCATCACTCACGAAGTACATGGATTTCAACGGTTTGGATTCGTCATTTGAAACTGATCCGATGTATTTTTGAAATTGTGCTCACCAAACTCTCTTGGTGAGCACGTCACACCCTAGATTTACTCTCAGTATAGTATATATATTGAAAGGAGAGAGAAAAACAAACATTATAGGCTATTAGGCCACACAATACTAAGTGATGGCAACAGCATAGATTTGAAGAACCCTGCTGCCGTAAAAGAAAAAAAGAAAAAGAAAAAGAAAAAGGGAGAAACTGTCGCAGTCCCTGCCCAGTTGTGGTAACGCCCCCACATTTTTTCTCCAACAGGCCCCATCTTATCCGTAATGAATCAATATCTTATCTTTTATTAAATTTAAATAAATATCTTATCTTTCAGTTAATTTTTTTTTAAAGAATTTTCTTTAATATTTTGAATTACACGTTTAGTCAAAAATTGCCGAACACATGAATTTGAAAAATCATAAATAATATTATCAAGACATTTAAAATTCTAAATAAAAGTTTTACTCTTTTGAAAATACAGATTCTATATTCAGTCCTTCTAGAAGGCGTATCATCAACATTAACTCAAAAAATAATCTTTTGAGTTAATGAATCTCAACTGTCTAATTATAAACGGAGCTAATTTGAATCTTGTCTACACAGGATGTCTTTCAATATTAGTGCGGATCTAATATGTACAATTTTTCTTTTGAAAAAAGACAAAATTGTCCATTTCATTGACTGAAACATTTACTTACAAGTTACAACAGTTCATTAAAAAAAACTTCTCCCTCAGTACTAGACATTTCTATTTCGCTAAACTCGTATATATGCTAACAACACAAATCCCACCCATTCAGTAAAGAACTTGACTAAACTAATGTATATCATTTCGAACTCACATCTAACACCATTATACAATAATCTATTTCACTTCTCAACAAAAAAAAACTCGGAAAATAGCTAACCCACAATAGTGATACCAGTGGTACCTCTCATCTCTTCTCTCTCAGTGTTCTTTGTTGCTACCCGTTTGAATTGGACACTTCTTTTCTCTCTACCAAGGATCACTTTGTTCAGCTCTATGGAGTCAGATTTGGCCTTCTTGATTTTAGTTCGAGCAATCTGACTTATCCAAGAACCTTGATTCAGTGGAGCTATTGGTACACAAATCCCTTGGTTTTGTGGTGTGTTGGTCTTGGCTGATTTGGTAATAACAAATGCTGATTTGGTAATAACAAAAGCTCCATGTGATGTTACAATTGTTCTGGATGTAGTATATTTTTCTCTATCAAAATCAGAGGTTCCTAATTTGATACCTGCCATGGCTTTCATCAGTGCCAACTCTTGCTTTATCTCTGCTAACTCCGTCTCCAATCTCTTGATTGAATCTATGACCGATACCTCGTAGTAAACGGGTTTGGACTTCTTGGCTGACCCGGGTCCGCTGTTAGAGGGTATGAGCAATTGTGGCTTTGTTGTCAGATCGTCGGTCGAATGTGGCTTCACTGTCAAATCGTCGGTTGGTGGTGGCTGCACTGTCAGATCGTCGATCGGAGGTGGCTTCACATCAGTCACTGCACCACATCGCGACGATCGATGACCTAACCTATTACAAGCATGGATCAGAATCTGCTCCTTTTCTTTAGAAAAGGAGCACCCTCCTATTCTCAAATCCGGATCGTTTAAATCCATCGTACGGTCTCGATTAAATCTGAATCATTTTAATAGATTAAATTAATTTGAAAATGAAAAGTAATTGAGGTCGTACGATGGATTTTGAACGATCCGGATTTGAGAATAGGAGAGTGCTCCTTTTTTTTAGAAAATGAGCAGATTTTGATCCATCATAGAACAAGACATCATTATGACAATCCAACGCGCGATGACCGCAACCACCACATCTGAAACAAAGGAATAGTTGTCGAAGTGTCTCTATTTTGGACCTCACAAGCTCAGTCCGATCGAATCTATACTGTTGCTCTCCTTGAGAATTAGATTGCCACAAGAAAGATCGTCCAGTCATCTTGTACGTCTAATATGTACAAATTTTAAAACAAATTGGACGGTTGAGATTTATTAACTCAAAATAAAATCTCTCGAGTTAATGCAGAGGGCCTACAAATTCTCCCTTCTGGAAGAAAAAAGTAGAAGACAAAAATATGTCCCTTTCCGTTGGAGATATGAAACAGTAGAAAACAAAAAAAAAAAAAAAAAAAAAAAAACCAGCGATGCAAGTCCACTGGAAGGAAACGGGAGAAATGAATCTTACTGGTCGGCGCCAAAGCACAGCTGCTGGTTTGGTTCCTCTCCATTAGTTAAGGAACCAATGGGGATACTCAAGAAGATCACGACCGTAAATTAAAATCGAACGGTCCGATCTAAGCAGGAAATTTCAGCACAGATCGGGACATTATGGACAGGTGTTCCATGGGTTCCATCCGATCTATAATGAACGTTCAAGATTTCCCATGGTTCTCCAATTAAACAGAAAACTGGAGAGGAGGCCAACTCCAAAACAGCCAAGAAATCCTACCTTTTGCTGACTCAGCTCAGCCATTCCGCGGTTCCACCGGATAAGCACGCCGCGGAAGCCGCATATCTCTAATCTAGATTTACTGTGACGATCGTTGTCAGATCAGATAGCGTGTACATATCAGGAATAAAATTCCTCGCAAGGCGGAGCTTCTAAACCAGTTCAGCGACTCGCTACATAAAGTGTAATATTAAATGACCACATTCTCAATATGCTCACTGGTATCTTGCTCTCTATTTATTCGGCCTCTTCCCCTTTGAACCTTCCAAATATCGAACTTCATAATCACAAATTTGAAAACTACTGAGAACCATTTTCATTTCTCCAATGGCTTCCTCTCTTACATTTTGCCCTCAGAACTCCATTGCTGGGCTTCAGACCCAGATCAAACACAGAGTCCGCACCACTGTCACCTGCGCTGCCACCGCCGCACCGCCACAATCACGAGTCTCCAGATCTGCATCTTCGTCAACACTCTACGATGTACTAAGGGTTAAATCGGGCGCCACGTGTCGCGATATCAAGGCAGCGTACAGGCGATTAGTGCTGGAATTCCATCCGGACATTGTGCCCGCTGATCAGAAGGTTGAGTCGGCGAGTGAATTTATACGTATCCATGATGCTTATGCAACTCTATCGGATCCTGATAAGAAAGCGAATTATGATAGGGAAATGATGTTTGCTGCTCTGGCAACAGCTGGCCGGAGTCAGTGGGCCCAATCGCCACCACCTCCTAGAAGCCATCGACCATATTATAATCGGGCGCCTCGGACATGGGAAACTGACCAGTGCTGGTGAAATTGGAGAAATAGGGTTGTGGAGCATTGTCAGATTCAGTGTTATATTAGGAATTACAATAGAAATTAGGTTCATTTTCCCTTTCTTTTTGTCTTCTTTGCTGTTTCTTACTGAGACTGAATCGGAGAGGGACGAGGTTTTTTTTCATCCGAACCTCCTGATTTGTAAATAGTGTTGTAAAAAGGTAATTTATGTAAAAATCGTTGCACTATAATTTTTTCTCGACCTTTTCCATTGAGGCTAATTGGTTCTTTGAACTTTAATTAAAATTTTTTTGAGATATTTTGGTAACGTATTAGATTCGATTGATTTTCTCCTTCAAATATACAACTTACTGTTTTTCAAAGCAAGGTATATCCAAAATTTGTAGAGTAGAACTAAGGTGTTTAAGTTCACCAAGCTCTCTTGTTAAAATGTATTGGATTGGTTTTAAATAACAAATTCAAACTGTTAAAAATTCTTCCATCTTTATGAGTGATGTTATAAATTCAAACTGTTAAATCTTTCCATTTACGAGCATCAACATGTAAAACTTTTAAAATTTTAAAATAATTTTGTATATAGTCAAGTAGTTAAAAGGTATTCAAAAAATGAATGCATTAAAATTAATTTATAAAATTTCTAATTTTAATAACTTGATTTTATACAAAATTAATTCGAAAGTTTAAAATTTTTCCATGTAGACGCATGACTTGTCAGGCAGAATAATTTTAACAGTTTATATTCATTGTTTGAAACCAATCAAATAAATTTTGAAATTGAGTTCACAAATATATATGGTGAACTTAAGAACACTCTAGTTCTACTCAAATTTTTACTATGATCAAAGGTTAAACTGAATTTAATTCTTCAATAAATATTACATAAAATTTATTAAGTGAAGCATGGATATGTCAATTCAGCGTCTAAATAGATTTGTTCGACATTATTAGATGGGAAAAAAAATGTGGCCATCAGCATGCTTGGACTAGCGTGTAGTTTCTGGTTGACCTGTTTGATTAGATTTCGACCAGTTCCAACTTAATTTAAATTCGAAATTGTTATTTTCTGATTTGTTAAAATTCAATTTGAAATAACTCAAACAAAATTGTATTATCATTTTCATGTAGTTAATCATAAATATAATTTATTATTATATCTCATTCTTTGATAGTAATATATAAACTATGAGTGAGTGTATGGTACTATGCATATTACGATTTTACCTGTAATACATATCAATATATATGTTTTTTAAATTCTAATGGTCAATCCGAACTATTCAACATGATTTTCATAAGAATATATACTTGCACACATAATTATATATATATATATATATATATATATATATATAATTTTTTACTATATTTAAAAATAGATAGAAAATCATTGTTTTTGAATGGTTCAGAATTTTCAAACCAAGTGATTTTCTACTTATCTTAAAAATAGTAAAAAAAAATAAAAAAATATAAATTTAGTATGGCGGTACATATTCATATATGGATCATGTTGAATGGTTCGGATCGACCGTTAGAATCTAAAAAAAATATTAATCCGTATTACGGACCAATCGGTAAGCATAGTAACATAGACTCACTCATAAAGAGTACTATTTTCAAACTTTAATATAAAATCAGTATAATATTAATAAGTACATAAAAATAAAATTTCACACGTCAAGTACTTGAGATAATGCAAAAATATATATAAAAAAATAATAATAAGGCTCAGGTACGAGCTTGATAACTTGATTAATTTTCAGCTCAAACTAAAATCAATTTAAGTGTGTTATGCGGACGAGTTTATTTACAGTTAGCACCCTGCAATAATTTTTATTTTATTTATTTCTTTCAACTGCTAATGTGTAGAAAATTCATCGAACTACGGAAATTGATAGTCGGTGATTTGTCACCGAATTAAACTTTAATTAAAATAATAAAATGGATCGGAAGGTCAAGAACATGATATAGTCGGTGATGCAAGAATCTGTACACTAAAAAAAATAAGAAATAATGGGTGAGGTTATTGTTCCCTTTGCTGGAAATGGAGGATGCATAAAGTCAAATACCTGATTAATAATTCATAATATTCTATAATTAGCTGGGGTAAGAAGACGATGTGTAATCTATGTCTATGATGACTAGTTTATAAGTCGGCTGGTCTAACCCTATCGATTATTTTATTAATAGAAAAGATAAAAAAAAATGATATGTTTTCGTGAAATTTCAAAAAATAAGAAAAGCGTTATGGTTTATAACATTTAATTACAGTGATTTATAACGTCCAGTTAATCTGATCACTAATGATCATTAAAAAAATTGTAGTTGGACGTAGTTAACATAGCAACATAGATTTTCTGTTTTTATGGTTCATAACGTCCAGCTACCCTGGACATTATAAACCATAACGTTTTTTCTATATTTCAAATTTTTCTGAAATCTTACCCCATTATCAATATTTTTTTTGTTTTTCCTATTAATTAAAAAAACGACTAACCCTGAGGGCAATTATAAAAATGAGCGCATTTCTCATAAAAATAATTTGGTTAATTGATTGTATTTTCATATCCAAAATTTCCTCATAATTTTCTATATCATTTTATATTATGATCTGTCTAATAATAATAATTATAAAAGGTTTCATGAAAATAAATTCCAAACATTGGTCTCGTCTCTCGTGTGTCACATTTTTGATAGAAACAAATGCTGACAAGCAGACATCAGATTTCCAAGTGGGAATGGGTCCCACAATACAGCGATGCAATGAGGAAGAAAAACCGCAGCGGCAAGTGGAAGAAAAAAAAGGGGTGCGTATCCTCTGAGATATCTCAATTTTTGCGTGACCGACGTGTCCGGTGCCTATTCGGGAGAACGTAGGGAGCAGTATTTATTTGATCTTTGAGATTCGTGCATAACTTATTTCAACGAATGAGATATATCAGATAGTCACGCAAAGTTTGAGATATCTCAGAGGATGCTAATTCGTAAAAAAGGGGGCTGCGGTGCCAAAAACAAGGGGTTGTCAACTTCAAGTTCATGTTTCTCAATCAAAACTGCTTTCAGAATAACAAGAGGCGGAGATAGATAGCGTGCAGGGGTCAAAACCCAAGGGGGTAAGAATTAAAATGGAAGTTCAATCAATAGCCTTTAATTGTAGCCGAACAGTCATGAATCATGATCCAAGTTGTCAGGAACATGCATTTTTTTTTGTCTCAAAAGTCATTGTTAGATAGGTTCGGAATAAAATTATATTTAATATTCAAGTGTCAAAATCCATGACAGTGATATTAAGAGTAGAAATTTTTTGTCCATAGAAGGGTAGATGATCCGGTTCGGTGCCTCTTGTCACTTTCTCTTTGTGTAAGAGTATCAGTGTTCTAAATAGCTAGCTATAGCTAAGCTATAATTTTTTTTAGACCATAAAAGTTATGCTATGAGATAATAGTGCGCTATTTCAGCTACGACTGTTATAGCAGTAATAGCTGACTGCTTTTATCACTATACGCTATGTGCCATTATTACCGCTATCCTACATGTTTTTTTTTTGCAATTTACATGGGCTTTTGTACTTCTGTTCATATTTCTAATACTACATGGTCTGCTATAATAAGTATGCTAAACCGAACTATATGTTTTTGTTCCTATTTGTGATTTAGTCTCTCATTTTATATCGGAAAATATTCAAATATTAATTCTTCATTTTGCTTTTTCTTCATTTAGTATTCACCTGTAAAATTATCACCGTTCATTTCATCGAAAGCTACTTTTGATTATTATAATATATAAAATATTCAAATAGGTATACTAACTTTATTTCACTTATAAAATTAATTGCTATTCATCTATTATAATATGTAATATTATGAAGTATAAACTATTACCTTATATATCTTTTTTTTTTTCCTTCTTATTTGCATTTGCATGATTGAAAAAAAATATAGACTTAGATCAGTTATCATTTAGTTATTATCTCAATTTTTCAATATTGATTGTGTGGATAATTATTAGTAATATATATAGACCATAAATTTTGAAAAAAAAAAAAAAACACTATGTATGAAAGCTTCTACTATAACTTTTTTTTTGTCTCTCCGCTACGTCGCTATAATTGCTATTTAGAAACTTGATGTCATATGAATTTGCTAATGCTGGGATTCATTGGATTGTTACTGTGAGATGTAAAAAAAAAGAGTAACATGATGGAATGGCTATTTAGTTTCTTTTTCTTATTATATTATATATGAAAAATAATGAAATTTAATGTAAGTTTTGTCATTTATCAAATATTATAAAACTTACGATAATTCATATTTAAAAAAAAAAATGAATTAATGTAAGTTTGATAATTTACGTAAAAGTTTGATGAAGTTTAATATAAGCTTTATCGTTTATCAAATCATAGAAAATTTACGATCGTCCATCTTTAGCAATATTTATTGAAACATCAAATATTATTAGAATCCGTAAAGAAAACAATATGTTTCTATATATTTGAGTGAGGTTACGGTAATATGCATATTACAAATATTACACTATAGTATGTACTATTAGTGGTGGAGCCCGAGTGTAAGAACTGGGCCAATTAATTCTATTTTTTTCAATTTTTTTTATTTATATCTAATTTTTAATATAATTTATAGTAAAATATTATGATAATATATGATTATTTTATTTGTAGCAAGAAAATTTTATATGATTTACTTATATTTAATTTCTGTCATTTTAAAGTATGGTTTTGTCTCTGCATGCTATGTACGGGTAGCAACAAGCTGGCTCGTCTTGAGCTCATTTAGCTTGGACTCGTCATGAGTTGGCTCGTTCGAGTTAAGAGCAAGCTGACTTTGGGAGTCCAACCTGAAATGTCAGCTTGAAATTGTCACGAGCTGACTCGCTGGATCTAGCTGGATTTTGTTTTAAGAAGAAAATAAATTCTACAAACGTTTTGAACCAAGCTGGACAGTATAAAATGTGCACAAATTTATACAAATTCACAAATTGATGCCTAGCTGAGCCCTAATTTGAACTCGTTAATTCTGGATCGAGCTAGTGGCGAGCTGGCTCGTTAAAAACTCGGTCCAATAACGAGCCAGTCAGATGCGAGTCACGGTCGAGCCACGAGCTACGAGTTTTTTTTGCCACCCCTAGTGCTATGGAATAATATTATCGTTTTTAAAGTTAAAATATTCGATCAGAACCATTTAACATCTCTTCATATTAAAATGTACTGGAAGATCAAATTTTACATTTTTAGAGACTTTTTACTATTTTTTAGATAGATAGAAAATTACTTAATTTGAAAATTCTGGACCATCCAAAATTAGTGATTTTCTACTTATCTAAAAATATAGTAAAAAAATATAGTAAAAAAGAAATCTAAAAAATGTAAAATTTGGTTTTCAAATACATTTTACATGAAGATCATGTTTAACGGCTCATATCAACTACTTAAACTTTGTGTGTGTGCGCGCGCACGCGCACATATTATCAATAGAACCATAATATGTATATTGTCATAGCCTCACTCTATTTACTTTAAAATTTTTTTTCATAATTCTAGAAAATATCATAAAAAGTTTTCAACATAAGACACCGTTAAGAAATCTCTTCCCTAATTTTTATTTTAACACTGAATAATGCAACTTGTAGACTTGTAGTTGCCCAACAGAATAAACTTCCAAGCGTAGATTTTTCTTCTATTTTTTGAACGGACACCAACGAACGGTGTGTTTTGGGCCAGAAGATAAGTCTTGCATGTTGCAATCCAATTACAAATTAACAACTGAAACTGACTTCCAAGAGACATGCGCAAGAAAATGGGAATAATTCTTAGAATGCATTAGAAATTACAATTTTATGCATCCGCAGCTTCACTTGCTGCTGACACGTGGTTGAATGTCTCTAGAATTTTCTAGAATGCCTTCGATTTTCTTTCTATTGGAAAAGTTAATCTGATCTTTGATAAGTAGTACTGACGCAGGGTTGAAATTTTGTGTATATCTTTTTCTAGAGTTTAATTGATTTTTCTTTGATTTGTGATTCTTATGAAAGAAAAGATACGTATAATATTAGCAATGAATCATGCTTGCTTGATTAAATTAAAATCTAAAGCTGAATTTTTGCAGTGCAGATTGTTATACGTCTCATTAGGAGCGGATCTATTATAGCACATAATAGGGAAGTTGTTATATCATGGAAATTCAAAACTAATTTACAAAGATTGAGTTTTGGACCTTTATCCTACCTTGAAAATTGATATTGTCCTATTTTGAATAGTCTAAATCTGTTTGGATAGCCCAATTAGAAGAGATGGTCAATTATATATCAAATTTTGTAAATAACTAGGTGCGTCATTGCGGCTACGCCGCAACTATGTTTTACGTATGTTGGCGTACATAAGTGATAGTAAGCATTATTTAATGGGGAAAAACAAACTGACACTATCCAACAGCCTATACAAAAATTCATTGTAGTACATAAAACACATCAGTAAACATCATCTCTGGTGAAGTTTGCTATTGTTCAGGAGTAAATCTACAAAGTTACAATTGATAAAATTTAAACAGTTGTTCATAGTTCAAACAAATCTTTACTGACTTGATAAGAAAAATGAAAAGGAAAATGCTCAATGAAGCATGTGAGTAAGAAAATTCGAACTAACCGATACCCACTTATTTTTTAAACCAATTAGAAGCTTGTCAAGTAAAAAATGATAAATCATATTTAAAAAGGGAAAGGATGTAAAATAACAGAAATAGTTACATCCAAGATGTTTCTGTAATCTCGGCAGTCAGGGCCTAGAATTTCGAAAACAAAAATAGTTACATCCAAGATGTAACAGCACATCACGCACTGGAAGTGAGCTCATGAAATTTGGAACAAATTTAGTGAAATGAAAATAATGGTGCGAAAGGGAGAAGAGTAAAATTACTCAAATTGGTAACTTCTCATTCATATTTTCATGTCCCAATTACAAAGCCATCTATATACTCCAACTAATTACCTTTCTATATCTCTCACCAAATTACCTAATTACTCTAAACATCATTAAAATCCTAGGTTGGTACAAAAATCAATTAATTTACAAATGCATCAGTGAATCTGTCGATGGATGTCCCCTTTCTGAAGCTTGAGAGCACTTTAAAGATCTGCTGGTGGCCATTGTTTGTGATGGTTCTATGTAACAATCCAACTCCATCTGTTTGTAAAGTGCACATCTCAACAAATATTAATATATCATCTAAAGAAAAGGAAGAGAATAAAGTAAGATTCTAATCCTGTTGAATGTTAACTTTAGAAAGATGCATTCATATCTCATATAAATACCATTTAAATATTTCTCATTCCTACACACACAACCAATCAAGCACCTACACTCTCAAAACTCCAGTAATACCTTCAAACATTATATATTTTGTAACGATCCCAGCTTATTAACAAAAGCATGATAAGGGGAAGGGATTCATTAGCATCGAGTCAGATAATAGGTGATGTGTTGGATCCCTTTAATAGATTAGCTACAATGGAGGTTCTTTACAATGATAAGGAGATTACAAATATTACCGGTCGGTCTCAAAGGATCTCATGTCGTTGGTGAATTGGATGTTGAGATCATTGGTTCAGATCAGAGAAAGTTGTGCACACTTGTAAGTGAATTTTAAAGGGAATTGTTCATGAAGGGAATTGTTCATGAAGTGTAAAAAGATGTTAAAATCAAGTTTTCATTGGAGTTTTTAATTTCTTGTGTGGTTTTGCTTATTCTGTACTTACTTCTAGTCTTTAGAAAGGTTATAATGTAATAATACATATGAATCATAGAGAAGATAAAAGAAATTGCTACACTGTTACTATCAAGAGCAGTTTCGGGATTTTTGCAGTAAAAATTATAAATCCTAAAACGGTTTTGAATCTATGTTTGAAATTTGTACATCACATAGAACATGTATAGATGCATGTATTTTTCATTTTTACAGATTTTTTTGAAGTAATAGAGTAAGAAGAATAAACATACTTACATTCAAAGTACCAGGAGCATCCCTCATGCTTCTATTCAGACTGCTTCTCATTGTGTGTTTGCCCATCCCCATGGTACCTTTTGTCATAATGGCAACAAATTCATCATAGTCAATTCGCCCAATTTCACCTATGCCCTTCCAGTCCTGGATCTTACATTTATGCATATTATTGTGTGACTAAACCTGTGTTGCAGAAGATGTTACATAAAGGGAGGGTGGCCGGACCTGGCCAGCCTCCATTTGCTCCAGAACACTAAATTTTGAGAGGGAGACAAGGGGAGAGGAGGCGAACTCTATATACAAACTGTCCAATTTGTTTAACCCTCAAATAGGGTGTATGGTGTAGTTTCTTAATGTATTAATGGAAGGTGTAAGATATAGTTTAAAGTATTAATAGAAGATCTAAGAATAGCTTCTTAAGGGCACCAATTTGCCCCTCAGTCATTCATCAATGAAAAAACCATCCTGTCATTTCAAAAAGAAATCCATCAAAAATATAAGAAACTACATCTTAGACCTCTTATTTCGTAGTGCAAAATGGCAACTTGAAGAGTAATTTATCAAGCAGCCTCTTAGGGTTTGGGAAGCTTGTTTTCTAGCCCATTGGTGCATTAACTGAGACACAATCGACCTACATTCTGTTTCAAACTTACAAACGAATATTCAGAAATATACTCCTAAGTCTTAAGTAATCTGAATTCTTCATTTGAAAATATATTCACCTCTTCAGGAATTCATTATCATGGCACATCGGAGCTAACTCTGTTGGCAAACATGAACTTCCACTTCTACATTCAGTGATTTTATTATCGTTTCCTCCAAATGGAGGTCTCTCCGTAGGGTTTGGATCCCTGTTGTTTCAAGTCTCGTATAGTGTGTGTGTATGTGTGTGTAATGTGCAAGTTACATTTCCATCTCATTAGACAACCCAATTGGTTGGCTATAAAAACTCAGTTTCATCCTCTTGGCCGAAAAAAAAAGAGAGGAAAATATCATGTAAATAAGCACGGAAAAGGAAGCTCGCTTAAAAGTTAAATCAAAGAAAAAAAAAAAGGTACAATACCACTATACCAGTGAGATAATATTCACTTCCTGAGAATCCTGACAATGGAAAATTAATCAAAATGTAATATTAGAAAACTACCTGACATTCAAAGAGGTGCATGTGGAAGCTCACTAAGAAATCTTGATGGTTGTAGTAGCTGGAAACACAGACAAAAAAAAAATTCTTCTTCATCTACAGAGGCAAATGGAGTATATATGAATGGGAGTCAATTCACCCCATTTATTTTTATTTTTTATTTATTTGCATATGATTTTCAATATAATTTAGAGTAAATTGTCATGAGTACTGTAAATTGACTCCCATTCTTAACATGAAAATTTTATATTGACTGCTATAATTCAGAAGTCTGGCTCCACCCCTATTCGTGTAGGAATATATTACTTGATATTCTTATTGCTGCTATTGTACTATCATCAATATCAGTACTATATTATGAAAGAATAATCCAGAACTTAAAATATGATTAACCTGACGATTAAAATCAAGTGCAATGTGCAAAATATGAAGCTTTCTCCTATCACATGTCAATGCTACATAAAAGAGCCTCCTCTCCTCCTAACATGTCAAGGACAGCATGTATTTCACATTTAATAATGGACAATTAAGAAAATTCTATAGAGCAACAAACAAAATGGCCAGGCATACCACAAAAGAAGAAGCCACCTTCATGAGATATACCATTGTATTCGTGCAAATAAACTCTGTTAACATAATATACAAAT
Source organism: Carex cristatella (assembly GCA_024447775.1). Taxonomy (NCBI): domain Eukaryota; kingdom Viridiplantae; phylum Streptophyta; class Magnoliopsida; order Poales; family Cyperaceae; genus Carex; species Carex cristatella. The sequence goes on from JAJHPF010000015.1 coordinate 95,299, forward strand.
GGATTAGGAATTTGGTTTTTGTAAAGAAAGAAAGAAAACATACTTTCAGTCCTTCACTGTTAAAACAACATCCCATTCTATTCATTTGGACTGCAGAAGGACGCAATAAGAATATCAAGAAAACCTGTCCTCTTCCTCTTTTAGAAAGGGGAAAATATATGTGGCAAATAAGCAGATCTATTACAGAAAAATAAAATGACCAGGTGAACCGTGGTCAAAGCAACATAATTCTCATTTTCATTCTTTCATGACCTAAAATTCTCTGTTTCTCTTACAGCAACACATTATATAGAAGATTTGAGCGTAGATGAACATCCTTTCTCCATTGATTCGATTGCCTCATCTAGGTTTAAGAAATTATTTGTTGGTAAGTAATTAATTAAGTACCTTCACATACCAGCTAATAAGACATCCATAACTTATTACTGATGGCCTGAACTCAAATTCCTACAAAATAGAGAGTCATTTTACTTTCTTTAATTGGAATTATTCAGAAGAATCATCGGTAGCATTGTAAATTGAAGACAGAAATATATACCTTGAGTCTTTGAAAGACAAGCAAGCATTTCTCATAATTCTGACAAAGTGAGAAGGTAGTATTACTATAACTGACTTAGGAGATCATCAATCTACTGCAAGCAAATTGAGAATACGGCTCAATAAAAAAAAAAGATAGTGAATTTTTTTATGGAAGCAAGAGAATTGAAGTAGGCAAGTGGCCGGAATGTATCTGGTTCATGCCCAATCGTGTTAATCTTCAAGTTTAGTAACTCGGGGAGAATTTGGACGTGGTGATTCAATGTTGTTAGCTATTTCTTGGAGGTTTATAAGAGTATAAGTTGTGCACTTGGCTGTCTTAAAAAAAAAGAGCAGGGAATTTTATCAAGCACATGGTGTGCATGGTTTAGTATCAGCCTCTTTTTATGGGTAGTAAGTTATCCAATTTTCGGCCACACTGCTGTGTCTGACATGTTTTTTCAGGGAAGATGTTTGATAATTTACATAGATGCATAAATACGCAATGGAAATTAATGTATAGTCGGGAGTGATGCAACCAAAGAAGAAGGCTCGTGACAAAGAATCCGGGAGGCGGGAGATGGCAACACGTACCAAGGGGAAAATACGTGTCAAGCGTAGAAGGAAGAGGAGATGACACCTTGGTAATTTTCTGAGGGATTCGAGAAGCGAACGTGAGTAAATTGGAAGTTGACATCAGCGAACGTCAGACGAAGACATCGGGTTCCTTCGTTTTCCATCAAACGGTAACGAAGATTGATGGTATTGGCCGATGACGTGAGATGATGTGAGCACAAAATGATCCCATCCATCAAAATTTCATCGTAAGACAGGGAAGCGGGGTGTTACTGTTTATTGCTACAGTAACACCCCATTCAACTTTTATGGTTTATAATATAAAAGAAGAAATGCGATGCCCCTGTAGCATGCTCTCTCTCTCTGTAAAAGAAGAAATTCAATTCACTGAGATATGACTGTTATATCAGTCAATTAATTGATTGATTAGAAAACGCTAAAAAAAGAAGAAATGAGATGCCCCTGTAGCATGCGCGCTCTCTCTCTCTCTCTCGATCAAATCGAGAAAAATACAAAAAAATTACTATTTTATTGTTTTTGTTATGAAAAAAAAAAAAAATACTATTTTATTGTTTTTTTTTGTCATGTTTTAATTGATAGTTTGAACAGTTGATTATCTAAATATTATAGAGTAAATTGTTTTAGAATATTATTTTTGTTGTTTTTATTAGCATGTTTTATCTAACACCTCATTATCTAATAGGTTTGGATCCAATTGTCTCTTTAAACCTGATTAAATAGTTTATTACCCTACTCTGATCAGAATTCTGTATCTGTCTCTGCGTCTAATGGTCTTTTATCTGAATAAATAAACCCTTTGGATAAAAAGTTATAATCAACTTGTTCTTAAATCTCTCCCAGGAAAAGTGTTTTTTTAGTTGGTTTTGATTTCAAAAGATGTTGTATTTCATTTAAAATTTTATGGTTTTTATTTACTTATTTCTTCATTAGTCAGATGGAGAGGAGTAGAGGCCCAGTATGGCCATGATCGGAGCATTTGTTAATGGCCCAAATAAGACCAGTTAACTTTATTTAGAGCTTAATTCCCAAACATACCCCTAGGGGTGCCAATGAATCGGATAATATTTGACTGTATCGGTATTCGTATCCAAATATTAGATACGGATATATGATATCCGAATATTTGTACGGATACGGATATAATTTTGAATTTTAATTATATGTATCTGAATAGTAGATATATACCATATAGTTTAATATATATTATGAACATATTTATGTATATATTTACGGATATCAGATATCCAATCTGTATCCGTACGTATCTGTCAAATATTCGATCTGTATCCGTATCCAAAAAATAAAAACAGATACCAATATAGTTCTACTACTATCCGATCCGTACCTGATCTGTTTGTACCCCTACAAACCCCCCATCACGAGTTTTTATTTTTCTTTAACATGAAAGTTCCGGTATCAAATTTGTCCAAGTTGAAAATTAAAATTTCTCATTTGTGTTTGTCATGTGTGAATATAACTTTTTCAACATGGTACAATTATTAGCATTGTTTTACTGAATATTATGTTGTTTCTAGATTATTGATTATGATGTTGATCACTATACTAGGGTTTGAAAATGTTTCTATTCCGGGGTTTTTAAGTATCATTCTCGTGCATTAATTATTATAACATGATCTATCTCAGAGTTAAGTTGCTAGTGTCTAAAATATGGCCTGATAATCATTTATAGCATGTATTACTTATCAGCCATTATTTTTATAGAATTTGCATGCTGATAGTCCGGAAATTTTTATTTTTACCACTCTTCAAATTTTTTTCAAATTAAAGACCACTGCTGTGGGAGTTTCTACAATATTGACACCCTCGCACAACGCTTTTGCGCACCCGCTCAGATCGGATCCACACAACGCTTTTGCGCACCTCCGGATCCGCACAACCATTTTGCGCACCCCCGGGTCCGCACAACGCTTTTGCGCACCCCAGTTAGAGTGTTATAAGTTGCCTTGCGCACCAGTTTTTCATCTCACCCTGCTCATTCCGCTCCGGTAAAAAAATCAGGTAATTTTTTTTTTTAATTTTAAATTATATTATTTAGTTTAATTTAATTAGATAATGTAGTTTAATTAGATAGTTTAGATAATGTAGTTTAATTTAATTGTAGTTGTAAAATAATTATAGTTTAGTTTAATTTAATTGTAGTTTGATTCAATTAAATAGTTTAATTTAATTGTAGTTTAATTCAATTAGATAGTTTAATTTAATTGTAGTTGTAAAATAACTGTAGTTTAATATCTGTAAATTAGGAATTGTTAAACTACAATTGTACTAAATGAAAAATTAGGAAAATTATGATTTTTGTTAAACAACTTAAAATTGTCCTAATAGAGACCAAAATTAGAAATTGTACCACTCTTAACCTTAATTGATTTTAGAAATTCGTTCAAATTACTAAAATTACAAAATTAGAAATTGTGTTAAGATTTGACAAAAAATGTCTATTTTTTTCCTCACAGACCAAAAATTACTATTATGGCATCAACGAGCGGCACAGACCCATTAGATTTTACAGATTGGGATCAGGAGTTGATCTCCACTATATTTCCGCAGTTGACGGATGAGTGCATTAGCCCCACATGTTGGTTCCCGCTCAAGGGTCACAAGATCTCACTAGCATATGTACGTTTACATTTGAGAAATAAGTTAAATTTAAATTTAAATTATTATATTTATTTGGAAAAATATCAAAATTTTTTTTTATTTGCATTTGGAATTTATTGTAGGATCATGACTTGACGAAGGTGAGAAATAACTGCATGAGTATAAGATATGACGTGCGATATGCAGAGGTGCTACAGAGGATGGGGCTGTGGCACGTGTCACAGCTCAGCCATTTTATAGCAGATCCCGCACTTATATCTGTGCTAGTCGAGAGGTGGCGGCTGGAGACACACACATTTCACCTGCCCGTTGGAGAGATTACGGTATCTCTCCAGGACGTGAGTTGTCTATGGGGCCTGCCTATTACCGGAGCTGCTGTGACCGGTGTTGAGTACGGGGACTTTGATCAGCAAGTGACCGATGTGCTGGGTGCCGGGCTGATGAAGCGGAGGAAGACAAGGAGGGGCGTGATGATCGACTCCAAGAACGACATATGTATAGTCGCTTTGCGGCAACGTTTCAGGTAATTTTAAATTTAATTGATTCCATCCATGTAACTTTTTAAATTATTTGATTTCACCATTTACATTGTATAGAAATAATTTTACAGTGGAGTACTAAACGAGCATGCTGCTCCCGATGAGGTAGCATGGTGGACTCGGACTTACATTATGGAGATGTTCGCATGCTGGATGTTCCCAGATTCATTCGGGGGCACTGTTCCGGCCTCCCTATTACAGTTTCTGGTGGACTTGGAGCAACCGGCAAGCATGAATTGCGGTGCAGCGGTCTTAGCTTGTCTGTACCGCGGTTTATGCACTGCGTGTCAGGTATTGAAAATGATTTTTTCTTTTTAGTATTTAAACAATTTTATTTATGTTTGTATTAAAAAAAACAGGTGAGCAAGAAGAGATTGTACGGTCCGATTGATCTCCTCCATAATTGGTCATGGACGAGGTTTCCCTTCGGCCGTCCATCTCCACTAGTGAAGGGTTGGGCTCCCGATTGGGGTAAGCCAAACGGGCAGACATGTCCTGCGTATGCGATGAGATGGTGCTTGGAGAAGTCTTTCTACCGTACCCTACATGGACGACCTACAAGGGTTCTTTTTTCCGGAGCCAGTTTGAGCAGATGAGGCCAGATGAGCACGTGTGTTGGCGCCCATACGATGAGCAAGTAGAGAACGAAAATGAGTATGGCTACCACTCTATCTTGTGGGACTTGCCTACGATCTGCTCCGAGCAGCGACACTTCTGGTTAGCTCAGGTACCGCTTATATTCTTAAAAAAATAATTCCTCAAATTTATAATTCCTAAAGTTTTATATTTTTTGCCTCTACAGATACCACTTATCTATTTTCAGGTGGTAGAGCATTATTATCTTGGCCGGGTCATGAGACAGTTCGGCATGTCTCAGTATTTTCCTGTGCCCGATGCGATAAGCAAAGACGATTGGTACCAGTTGCACAAGGCACTAGACACTACCGATGGGAGGAACTGGCGGACCTTGCGTGTGGCCTATGTGCAGCGACTTGAGGCCATGGCACTGGAGGACATGATTCCTGAGCACCTCCAGACTTATGCATTCGAGGCATACGACCAGGAGTACTGTGCTTTTACAGTCTTCATGTACGGTCAGGTCTCGGAGTTAAATAAGAGGCCGCTCGCAGTACGACGTGACATGAATACTGAAGAGTATGGCTACATTCCATGTGGTGGTCCGGCTGCACAGATTGTAAGATTTTATTATCTCTTTATTATTTCAAAATATTTTTGGCATTAAATTACATTCTGAACTAATTTATTTACAATTTATTTGAAGGTGCTGATGAATATGAAGCAATACTTGATAAGTGCAAGACTGACAATCACAAGATGGTGGAAGAAATTCGGAAAGAGATGGTTGTGCATGGCTGCACCGCCGATCGTTGTCGCCGGATACAAGCCCCAACTAGACAAGATCCTGAGATTATCGGATCTCCCGGCTTATGAGGACCTGCACGACATTCCGAGTGACGACTCTTGCACCGCCTTGGAGCACCCTGAGCCAGATTGTTCAGATATTCACGAAGCTGCTACGGTTGAGGAGGCATTTGCGACAGCTGGTGATGTGGCGGTACGTGTTTAATATAAAAAGTGATGTCATGTTATCTTCATTGTAAAACATAATTATTTTTTTTTATTTTAGGGACGTACACACCGCCCATGGGATGGTGTGGAGGAGCAACCGAGAGATTTTCAGTTTGAGCTGGGATCTCAGTACGGTGCCTACACGCAGTCGCATGACTTCCCTACTCAGGATCACCCTACTCAGGATCACCTTTCTCAGGGTCCCCCTTCTCCTACATTCTTCTCACCGGTACTGCCCCAGCAGGATCCCACATACGGATCCAATGTCACTTTCGGTCCAGGAGCAGATCAGGGAGGATCTTAGGATAGACTGTTTGGGGAGATACAGGAGGAGGAGGCTCCACAGCCCTCCCAGGACTACATGCCGGGGTTTCAGGAGATAAATGAGAAGATACAGGAGGAGGGACGCGGCAAGAGACTTAAGAGGAAGAAGGTCCCCTGCACACCATCTGATTATTGACTGTTTTATTTATGACTGTTATTTGAGATTGTATGTTTTATTTAGGACTGTTTTATTTGACTATCTGTTATTTCATGTTTGAGACTTATTTTATTTCACATCATCCTCCTAATACAACATAATATCATCTGCGATCATAATACAACATAATATCGTCTGCGATCATAAATAATACAGCATACAAGCATCATAATATTGTCTGCGATCATTTAGCTAATAAATAATACAACATACGAACAACATAAAAATATAACAACGCAACATATTTAGTCTATCTTTATTGAGTATTGCCCCGTGCATTCCTTCTCGTTCTCGCATTCCTTTCCAGGGTTGCTCTATTTGGCTGGTGTCCCGCTGGTCTTCCTTCCAGTATATCCATCCACATTCGGATTCGATTGTATCGCCTCCTGCCTAATTTCGCCATTTTGCGCTTTGGAACTAATATCGGTCCTTCGTGCGCCGGCCAATCACTTTGATTGTCATACACGTGAAATTGACCACTCCATGTGGTGATTAGTTCTTCAATGGTGTAGTAGTAATGTACGAAAATATTTGGATCCAAGTGTCTATAATTTTTACACACATAATGTCAACCTTATGAAATTACTATGTGATGGTTATGAAATTATAATCAGAAATTGGTACCTTAATTTGCACACAGACATCACATGAACACATGGGATTCCACTTAGCTGAGGCTTTTGGCAGGTGCATTCCATGCGATTGTTGTTATGGACAGTGACTCTGTATGTGCAGTCTCGCTCCATTTGTGACAAGCTTTCTCATTTGATATTTTCTCACCATGGGAGGTCACCTGCCACTCATTATGGCCGAATGTCATCGCGCTCATTTTTGAGGTCTTGCGAATGTGCTTATCCATCTTTTCATGGACACGAGTGGAAAAAAGTTGACCTTGCACCGCCAATTCCACTGCACGCTCTCTTCTTTCAACAAACCAGTCGACACACTTGGCGAACGTCTCCTCAACAATTGCGGCAACTGGTAACCTGCGAGAAATGTAAAAAATTAAGAAATGTTAAACCATCAATAATTAACAAAGTTTCTGTTGATTGTAAAACACAAACCTTCAGAAAGTTTTGAAGACATTGTTGAGCGATTCAGAACCGTTGCTAATCATGATTTCCCAACGAGACCCGTTGTCCATAGCTTGATACACCTTCCATGGCTTAGCCGGTTCTGCCTCGTCATTAGGATTGTACTTTCCACATGTATCCAAGTATTTCAGCCATTCGGAATTTCTTATTCCGATTGCATCGAGGCCTTCTAGCATTCTTCTTTGTTTCTTCTTTTTCACCAAGGTTTTGAAAAATCCGGCAGCAATTTTATCATTTGAGTGTTTACCAAAATTCTCAAACACATGTTGAGAGCAGTACTGGTGAGCACACTCCCCGTTCTCCTCCGACCAACCCAGATCATCTTGTATGAACACTTTTTTAATGCCCATGGCACGGTCAGATACCACACACATGAATCTACCAGCCCCAATTACAACATCCCGAACCCACTTCATAAACCACCCCCAATTCGGAAAATCCTCATTCTCTACTAGCCCAAATGCTAGCGGGATTAACTGGTTCTCCGCATCATATCCAGTTACAATCAACAATTTACCTCTGTATCTACCTGATAGGAAACAAGCATCAATGGTGATGATTGGTCTGAGGTGACTCGTTGCTTCAATACATGGCCCCCAAGTTCATGCTAACCTCATGAAATACCGATACTCATCCCTTTTGGTTGGCTTTGAAAGAACTTTATATTCGGTTCCCGGATTTGCCCTTTTGATTGCATCTAATAAAGGGACAAGCAGCCCGTAAGACCCCTCCCAACTACCAAATGCCCGAGCAATGGCTAACTCTCTACCACGCCATAATTTGTTATATTTAGGGACGATGCCCTCGTACCTTTCAGCAACCAGATCGCTAACGGCCCTGATACTAATATCAACATGTTTTCGTAATGACAACTTTATACAGTTGGCGACCATTGCAGACGTCAACTGCGCATGATCTTCCCTGGATGCCTCAGCGTAGCATGTGTGAGGTCCCTTATATTTCGTGACTGCCAAGTAATTACCAAAACCTGTAGCCCTCGCAGTCAGGGACCACTGGCAACGGTCACTCTTGCACTTATACCTCAACCTTTTTTTGTCGCTGTGCGTTTGATTCACCTCGATATTTCTCTTTATATGCAAATGTTGAACTTTTTCTTGCATTTGGTCTTTGCTAGCGTACGTCATCCCCTCTGACAATTCGTGTTGTTTTCTATCCTATTTAAAAAATTTAAAAATCAATGAATATAAAAATTTAATTACAAATGATTTTATTTAAATAAATTACAAATGAAACACACCTTAGAACTTGCAAAAAAAAGAGCTGTCAACTTCTTCAAACTCCGATGTGTCATGAAATTGCTCGAACGGGTGTCTTCCTGCACCACCCGATACCCGCTACTGTCGTCTACCAAGCACAGGAAAATTTGTATCCACATCACTGAAATCAGTTGCCCCACCGCCATCACTGGCCTCCCAATTTTCTTCTGCCTCCTGCTCTTCGGGATCTTCATCTGTATTTTCAGCATAATAAAGCGGTTCCGGGGTTGGAGATCGATTCCGGTCAGTTTGGGCACAGCTAGAGCTAGTACTAGGATGGCCCCTCTCAGGTTGGGCCCGACTAGAGCTAGTACTATGACGTCCCATCTCAGGTTGGGCCCGACTAGAGCTAGTACTAGGACGTCCCCTCTCAGGTTGGACCCGATTAGAAATAGTACTATGACGTCCCATCTCAGGTTGGGCCCGACTAGAGCTAGTACTAGGACGTCCCCTCTCAGGTTGGGCCCGACTAGAGCTAGTACTATGACGTCCCATCTCAGGTTGGGCCCGACTAGTACTCCCCAAAGTTAGGGCCCGTACAGGACCCGTCACAGATTGCTCAATAACCCTACCCTGTGTCATTTGCGGCATAGGTCTGGTGTTATGTCTGGGGTTATTTCTGGTATTTTGGTTTGAATTACGTCTGGGATTCTGTCTAGGGTTGGCTACAATATATAACTCTAGGAACTTGAAAGGAGTGGTCAAATTCATTGTCATTTGGGTATACAACCCCCAGCTATTATCGTCTTGTACTGGGAGCTGTTGGAACCAGGTTTGGTTGCCTTGACCAATATTGATCCTTACGGAAATTACTAGTTCATAATAATTTGGATCAATGCCAACTTGCTGGTACACTTCTCTAGTTATACCTCTAAAATCTAAATCTGGCATGATATTGAACATTTTTGCAGGTTGAGTACTGTAATAAGCACCATTTGGCCTGTGTAAAACTTCACCACCAAAATAACAAACAATTCCAATCATAATTGGTTGAATTGAACAAACCTAACAATTAATAAATTTATTGTTAATTTTAAAAATAATAATATCAAATAAATAATTTCAAAAAAAATAAAGAACTGAAGAAGAAAATACCTCTGGTGCCTTGATGATTTATTGTGTGAACTTACGCGAAATGAAAATAGTTTTGACAAAACTGAATTTATAATTTTTTTGGGTGCGCAAAAGCGTTGTGCGGACCCGGGGGTGCGCAAAATGGTTGTGCGGATCCGGTCTGGGCGGGTGCGCAAAAGCGTTGTGCGGGGTGTCAATATTGTAGAAACTCCCACAGCAGTGGTCTTTAATTGAAAAAAAATTGGAAGAGTGATAAAAAAAAATTTCCGCTCATAGTCACATCAAAATAGATTATAAAATTATAATTGGTCGGACTTGATTGGACATAAAAGAGCAGAGATGGACTGATTAGGCTTTGGGTTAGGAATGTGCGTTATTTTAAGATTACGGGGCCGGACCGATCCATTAAAAGGCCCAGTGGGACGTTGAGTCCTGGCATGTCTTGTCAAAATAAATTGTTATAATATTTTAGGAAGAATTTCTAGTGTACCCATCAAAAATATTAAAATAGCCAATTTTCTCATCAAAACATTGAAATTTCTTATTTTTCCATTTTAAATTGAAATCATTTCTTATTTCCCCATGTATTGATAAAATTTGAATTTTTAATCTAAATTTATGGTTTACTTTTATTTTAAAGTTGAAATGTCCATTTTATCCTTCTTCTAAAACTGCTCCTTTCTTCTTAACCCTTAATTGCTCTGGGTAAAAATACGAAACTGGGACAAATGAAAATGCAAAGCAAGGTGGAGAGACAAAAGTGGACCGAGTCAGAGAGCAGATGGATATCTATCACCAAAAAACTGAGGTTGAAGCTAGAATCGAACTGTAAATTTGCAGAGAAGAAGGAGATGGAACTAGACGAACTGCAATTCACCACGTGGTTCTCGGCCACAGAAAATGGTGGAGCACTATGCAGAGCTCCAGGAGGCGTACAACAACCCTTGATGATATATCTGTAGGAGCATGATTGAGTTGATGATATCGCACTTAAGTCGTATAAAATATCTAACTTTCCTTGTTGATATAAAATGGAGCATTGATTTTGGGAAACTTATTTTCTCTGTCAAGCAAGTTCTTAACTGTTGCAAATGCGCTGCAATTTGATTAAGAACAGAGAACTGAAGATAAATACACTTCTTTAGATATTGTACAAGACACCTACTTCAAAAACGAAACTAGTTGGTCCAAGGTTTTCAAGCTTCAACAGTGCCTTGATTACCAACAGAGTAAACTGGTTCTCAATAAAAGATGGGGTAAAGGGAAAAGAGATCTCAGTTTTAGAAGAAGGGTAAAATGGACATTTCAATTTTAAAATAAAATTAAACTATAAGTTAAACTTAAAATTTCAAATTTAATCACATATGGGGAAATAAGAAATGATTTCAAATTAGAATGGGGAAATAAGAAATTTTGATGTTTTGATGGGGGAATTAGCTATTTTGAAAGTTTTGATGGATACATTAGAAATTTTCCCAATATTTTAAAGCCCAATGATCAAATCACACAAGGGTACAAAACAGAGAATTGACAGACAACAAGAACTCTTAATTGTATTTCAAGAATCATGCTTTAAAATTTGCATAAAATCGAATAAAATCAATTTTAATAATAAACTAAAGTTTTGTTCAATTTAGTATCTAGTAAATTTTGACGGATGTATATATTGTAAGCATTTCTGGAAGCCTGTGTTGTGCTTCTTTTCCGGGCGTTAAAATTAAAATTAATGATTTTTTTTTCAGGGTAATCAGCTTAATCAACAAAATCAGTTTAATCTATTTTTATGGTTGTTTTAATACTAGGGGTGAAAAATTCATTTAATCCATAAATCACCGTTTTTAAAGCTCGATTTGATAAATTATTATTGATCGGTCTAATTATGCAAACATGTCTATGTGATAAATTAAGGACATATTTACAAATTGATAGATGATATATATATAGGTTAATGCCAAAAATTCATTTGAAATTTTTATGTGTGCACTGACGGTGATTAGGAGTAGGGGTGGCAAAAAAAACTCGTAGCTCGTGGATCGATCGTAATTCACATCTGGTTCGTTTGCTAACAGCTCGTTCGTTACTGGACCGGTCCAGAATTAACGAGTTCAAGCTGAGGCCAAACTTGCTCAGCAGCTCAGCTAGGCATCAATATGTGAATTTGTATGAATTTGTGTATATTTTATACTATCAAGCTCGGTCCAACTCAGTCAAAAAAGTTTGTAGAATTTATTTTCTTCTTAAAACAAGGTCCAGCCAAACCTAGTGAGCCAACTTGTTAGCTTGTTGGCTAACTCGGACTGGCTTGTCACGATTTCTATTGTAATAAAGAATGGCCGTGAAACCCCAAAAACTAACCAAAAAAAAAAGGGAAAAAGAACCAAACAATATGAGAAAATCGGTGCCTTCATACCTTCGGTCGTCACTCATTTCATTCGGGGAATGTTGTGTTGTACAAGTAGTAGAGACAACTTTTTGATAGGAGAGGTCTACAGAGGTTCGGGTTGCCTTCATAGCTGCTATTATCAAATGTACTAAATTATGCTTCCACACATAATGTACTACCAAATAAATCATTATATGCCACAGAGAGGGATTCTAGTGAGGTATGTTTAGTTAGCTCTCTCAGTATTTCTCCAGTCTGCAAAGAGTTTAGAGAGATCCAAACTTTCTATTTGGTTCAAATTGGACATGGAATCCAACATTACACTGCTTAAATGATTGTTCGACAAGTTTAGTGTTATCAACCAATTCATTTTACCGATATCTTCGGATATCTTGCCTACTAGTTTGTTGGAAGACATATCTATTATGCACTCGATTTGTAAAAAATTTCCCCGATATAAATCTAACCTTCCTTTTGACATTAGTTCGAATCCAAAATTTATATATTGATTCATCCATATATGTATTATGTGTAAATATTTGAATCGTGGGTTGCTGAATTGTTACATCTAAGGAAGGAAAATTGTGTTATGTGTTGATTCCATATTAGTAATGCATGATGGTATTTGTCCGGAAAGATTATTATAGGACCGATCTAGTATGCGTAAATATTTTAATTGACATATTTGTTAAGGTATCTGTCTTCCAAATTGGTTTTCACTTGCTTGAAGTATTCTGAGATTGGATTCCTTACCAATCCTGATTGGAAGCTCTCTAGATAAATGGTTTTTTCGGATCTTTATGTCATTTACATGAGAAATATTCAATCATGCTATTAGAAAGGTTCCAGTTAAATTGTTGTGGCTCAGATCTACAATTTCTAAGATTGACTGATTAGAGCAAGGAGGTATTGAACTAGAAAGCTTGTTAGCTGAAAGGTCAAGCAACCGAAGGTCTAGAACATCACATATCTCCAACGGTAAGGATCCTTCTAAATGATTTCCACTTAAATTCAACCCAAAATTGTTCGTTCTTCAAATGCAATTAGGTAGAATACTATTTAGTTCGTTTTTACTGATGTCCAACACTTCCAAATTTGTACTGTAAATGCTAGAAGGAATCTCTCCGAGTAACTTGTTATTTGAGAGACGAATTGATTATAGGTGGGTCACTTGGGTGAGGTTGGCAAAAGTAGATATTATCATGCCACTGAAGTAATTATTCTGTAATGAAATCACAATAAGAGTAGAACAATTGGATATGGATGGTGGGATCCATCCTTTGAGTTGATTGTAATAAAGGAGTAGATATTTTAACTTTGGTATACCATTGTACATATCGAAAGGCAGAGTTACATCAAGCTCCTTATTACCAAGATCCAAAGCATATAATGATGATAGGTTGTAAATTGAGTGTGGTATTTCACTTGAAATATTGTTATGATAAATTGTAAAAAGCTGGAGATTTTGAAGCTTGTCCGGTTCATCAAGGATGAAATCCACTTAACATATTTTCGGAGAGATCAACATCTATTAATTTTTGTAGATTACCCAAGGTATGTGGGATGGAACCATGAAATTTATTTTTAGAAAGAGAAAGTTGTGGTAAGTTAGTGAGGTTGTCCAAGTCGGACGGGATATAACCACTAATGCTATTTATGTGAAAACTAAGACTTGACATTTTGGTAAGGTTACCAAAGATAGGTGGGATGGATCTGTGATGTTGTGATATTGAATATTTATTGAATTATGAATGTGTAATTAATTGTATGTTTAATGAGTAGCAAATATGGGTGCTAGTCAATTGTAAATGGTAAAAAAAAAGAGAAAAAAGAGAGAGAGATCATACACGGTTCTAAACAACAATCCATGTACGGTGTCCAAATTAAATAATGCACAGATGACTTGTAGAAACCGTGTAGATAGCACTAGTCATTGTACACGGTTAATTCAACCATGTACAAACCACCATTTTCAGCACCTTTTTGTTATAATCTGGCACGGTTGGGTTTAACAAACTGTGTATATTAGGTCAATACATACATGGTTCGGTAACCGTGTACAAAATACACCCTATGCATACACAATACTCGCTGACATAGTCGTGTAACTGTGTGTCACTAACTTTTCAGACCGTGTATATATGGTCGCGTTTTCTGTACTACTGATTGAAGTATTTGGCAACTGGTTTGCAGTGTAAAAATATGTATTGTCCCGCATATGATTGTGCTCAACCCCACCTCTATTGCAAACTTCAACGCGTCTGCTTCGGCCTTATATGATAAGTATTCCGCATGGAAATTAATCATAAACGGTCCCTTGATATGATTTGATATGAATTGCATGGTTGAACTTCTAAGGTTCGACCGATTTAATAATTTCTTTTCTTTGCTTTTTGGTTCAGTAACGGATATGAATATATGATAGCATTTGTTTGCTTTGAAAATTATTTGTGAGTCGTGAAAAGATAACATGCATGATTAATTTGGACTGTTTAATATTAATTAATCAGACTCAGATATATATATTCTTAAGGATATATAGATTGTGCAAATTGAGAAATTCGAAAATAATTGGTGTAATTTGAGGATATTTATTTGTTTCCTTGTTTAATTTTTTGTTTGAATCAACCTCTTCCAAGTATTTATGTTGGCATCTACTATAAATACACAATTTTCCGATACGCATACCTAAAAAATATTGCAAGACTTTGTAAAATTATTGGGGTTAGATTTAAAAAGAAGGATCCTTCTAATTGTACCCAAGAGTTTGTACCCACTTTTTATCCAAACCAACTGTCATTTGACTGGCGGAAATATTGTAACAATATAATATAATACTGTAACAGACAATATCGAATGATGTAAAAGATGTAATCAATTTTTTAAAAATTAACAACTTGAAACTTCCAACATCTTTGTACTTGGTGTACTTTGTACTTTCAAACCTGTTGTACTTTGACAGTTAATGCAGTTAACTGTACTTGTATTGCTTAAAAATCTGCCAACTTGTATACTTTTCCCCTTCTAGAAGTTTTCAAAAAAAAATTTCAAAATTTTCTATTATTCTAGAAGTTTTGATTATTAATTTTTTTAATTAAATAATATGTAAAATTATAGATTCAAACTAATGAAATTGAATATGATAAAAAATAGCTACGTAAATTGTAAAAATAACAACAAAAGCAATGTATACTGTAACAATAAATTATGAAAACTGTAACAATAAAGTAAAGTATGAAAACTGCAACAATGAATACTGCATCAATAAAGTATGAAAACTATAACAATTGCGATTATAACTATAAGACAACAAAAATATCACAAATATTATAAACAAACATAACTTTGTCCAAGAAACACTCTACAACAAACAACTTTACAAACTTTATCTAAAATAAAGAACTTTGTCCAGCAAACAACAAATATAAAACCTTAAACTATAGATATTTGATATTTATTGTTGGGATGCGTCGGAAGTTTCATGGCAAGAATCAAACGCTCATTGGATATATTTTCCTGCAAAAAAATACGACAAATCTTACAATTAAAACTACAAATATTACAAAGAAAATAAAACTGCAAAAAAAACACTGTACATCAATTAGTAAAAAAATACTGTAACAACTATAGACAAATAATGTAACAAATATAGACAAATAATGTAACAAATTAACTAATACTGAACATCAATCAGTATCCAATACTGTAACAACTGTAGACAAATAATGTAACAAATGTAGAAAAATAATGTACAAATTAATACATACTGAACATCAATCAGTATCCAAAACTGTAGCAGCTGTAGACAATGAACTAAGACTGAATATCAATCAGTAAAAAAATACTGTAACAACTGAAGACAAATAATGTAACAAATGTATATAAATAGTGTAACATAGTTATCTAATATTGTAAGACAATGTTCCAGTACTTAAAAATAAACAAAACTGCAACATATGCAAACTAATACCGTAACAAATGTAAATCAATACTACAACAAATCTAAACCCAAAATTGTAACATATGGAAACCAATACTGCAACAAAGGTAAAACAAAATTGTAACAAATGAAAAATAATACTGTAACAAATGAAAAATAATACTGTAACAAATCTAAATCTAATATTATATCCTGCAAAATTAAATCAGTAAATAACTCACATAATTTAGATCTCGGTGCTGATCTTCAATCCGAATCGAAAGTATTACCAGATCAGATTAAGATCCGCCAGAAGCAACAAATCAGTAGCAATATAGAACAAAAACCTTGCTAATTATCACTCAGACAATTCATCGAACACCTTGTTAGCACTAGATAGAATTCATCGAACACCTTGTTACTATCTAAAATGAAGTGTCACATCAGATCTGATAAGACTCGAAGTATTACCATATCAGATTACGATCCACCAGAAGCACAAGTATTAATGAAAACAAATATGCAAATAAATGATACTCAAGTAAGAAATTATACACTAGTAAAATTGACCTTTGGGTTGCTTTGCCACGTGTTAAGAAATGATACTCAAGTAAGTTTGAGAAGTACAACAAATAAATGCAAATGTGTTCTCAGGAGGGATTGAGGTGATCCAATCGACTTCGTGTAAGTGAATCTAAAGTGGTACGACGACACCTTCCCATATGTTCTTTGTCGTCTCTTCTGAGCACATCATCTCCATTAATGATTGCCTCTCTCTCTCAGAGTTGCTTCTGGCTTGTCTCTACAGGAGATCGATAAAGAAATTGGAAGTTCGGACTTAAATTCGTTTTTGAGTTCTCCTCAAGAGAAAAGGAAAGAGACGAAAGAGCAATTAATATTTAGTGAAGTAGAGAGAAAGAATGAAAAGTATAGAGATCAATCTCTAATGGAGAGATCATTAAAAGAGATCTGAAAATTGATCGGGAGAAGAGAAGAGATCTGAAATCGAATTAAACAAATGAAAAGAACGAAGAAGAGGAGAGAGCTCGGAACAAAAAGAGATCTAAGACAATATTGTAGTGGGGACCGTGAACGGTTAAAAGCAGTTGAAAGTGGACCTAGGATAGCGTGGGTAAAAATCAGATACAAAAGTTTGGGTATAGAAATATTTTCTCTAAAAAAAAAAGGAAATTTGAAATACTACCAATCCCAAGACATTTTTATTTACATATTATATAAGGAAAATGATTTAAAAAATACCCTTTTCAATCAATATGTTGTTGGCCCAAATTAATCTAAGTAAAAAATCATTCAAGCATGTAAAATAAATTTAAATAAAGTACATAATTTAAATACGATAATTTTTCATGAAACATGACTTAATGTAATTTTAGACTACATGTCACACCCCCGATTTCAGAGGTGCGACAGACTACCGCGTCTGTTTTTCATTTCAATTTACATAACACGAGGCACAGATCTTTTTATGCATTGCTAATAACATCCATTATTTTTAACCACATCACAATTAATTACAAGAATTATCTGACCATTTATATAGATGATGCTAGATGAATTTTCTGCACCATGTCAGATAAAAGAATCACAAATCTCATACCTTTAGGTGGCCCTGCTGTTAATTATAATCTCAAAATCGTTTCTCAATCTTCGTCTAATAAACCTGTAACCCACAAGGGGAAACGAGTGAGAAATAATAAATTATTTCTCAGTGCTGATTGCCACTCAGATTATTGGATTCGAAAGAAATCCATATTCAGAATGAAATCATCGCACGAGAAATTAATAGTTCATTTTAAAATGACGAATGCAAATGCTCAATACCAATATCCAATTGAACAACAAAAATATCATAAATAAATTAGAATTGTAAGAATTTTTTGGGTTTGGGTCTATATCCTTTAAACCATAAAGTCGGATGACGTTTGGTTTCTTACCTTTACAATTTTTAGTCTGGTAACACTGATAGATACCATAACAAGTATTCATCATGTTAGGGCTTATACTATTCTATCAATCCTGACAATTTGTTAATGGAAACAATATAGAATCAATATCTCAATGTCGTTAGTATCAGAAAGAAAATCAATGATAAGACAGTTCTAACTATCCTAACAGTTGGTTAGCAGAAACAATACGAAATCAATATCACAGTACTGTCATTATCGAAAAGAAAATCATTGATAAGACAGTTACCACAGTTCATTAGTCTTACAGTCATAATTCATATTTATTCAGTATCCCCTACCCAACCGGTACTGGGTTCAGTTGGGGCCATCACCATATGCGCATAAGGGTCCTGGTGTTAAGTCTACTAGCTAGCTAGACTTTACGATATATTAATCTTTTTTCTCCACTATATGGAGGTTCAAGGATTACAGTATTCAATATTCAATTAATTCAATCACGGTGGTCTCAATCAATCATTTGCAATAAGAATCAATCAATCGATAAACAATATTAGTATGACAATCAACAGACTTACCTGTAATTCAGTTTCAATTGCATTGGGCTATGCATATGATGCAACAGTTCAATCAATGCAGTCAATCAAATATTCAAAATGCACAGCGAGTTACGATTTAATTCCTAGTTATGAATCTCAAACTAATCCAATAACCTCGCACCTAATATCGTAGGGCAACAGGTGAGGTCACCAATAGTGTTTTCCTCCTGAACATTCAGTCTCATCTGTATCTTTTGTAATTATGCCTATGTTTAAAACAATACACACACACACACACACACACACACACACATATGAGTTTGACTAATATACCAACGTTGGTATAGAGCAGTTCGTTATACCAAGTGGATTTTGTGATTTTGAAGTCCAAATAGCTGATCCGAACCGCTCAACATGTTCTCCATATTGAAATGTGCTTGGAGACCAAATTTTACATTTTTTGGAATTTTTTTACTATTTATTAAGCCACTTTGAAAATCGCTGATCCAACGGTGACTTAACTAAACAGTAAAAACAGAAGCCACCGTTGAATTAGCGATTTTCAAAAGAGGAGGGTATTACCAACGTTGGTATATTAGCCAAACTATATATATATATATATATATATATATAGGAAATTGCTAATATGCTACGCGTAGCATAGAGGGCCTCCGTGCAATGGCTCAAAATTTGAATTTTTAAATTCCTAACGGTCGATCCAAACCGTTAGATGTGTTCTACATATTGAAATGTGCTTGGAGACCAAATTTTATATTTTTTGGATTTTTTTTACTATTTATTAAGCCACTTTGAAAATCGCCGATCCAACGGTTTCACTGTTGGTTAAGCCACTGTTGGATCAGCGATTTTCAAAGTGGCTTAATAAATAGTAAAAAACTTTCAAAAAATATAAAATTTGGTCTCCAAGCACATTTCAATATGGAGAACACATCTAACGGTTTGGATCGACCGTTAGGATTTTGAAAATTCAAATTTTGAGTCGTTGCACGGAGGTCTCTATGCTACGCTTAGCACCGTAGCCACGTCCATATATATATATAGGAGGGTTACAATGCACCCAAAATTCTATGCTCCCATTTGCACCCATTTTTTGTATCTCCTTTATCTTCATTTTCAAAGTTCGAATAGTCGATCCAACGGTGGCTTAACCAACAGTGAAACCGTTGGATCAGCGTTTTTCAAAGTGGCTTAATAAATAGTAAAAAAAATCCAAAAAATATAAAATTTGGTCTCCAAGCACATTTCAATATGTAGAACACATCTAACGGTTTGGATCGACCGTTAGGAATTTAAAAATTCAAATTTTGAGCCGTTGCACGGAGGCCCTCTATGCTACGCATAGCATATTAGCAATTTCCTATATATATAGAGTAGAACTAGGGTGCTCCTAGGAGTACCAAGCTCCTTTGTACTCTTAACTCTAAAACTTATCGGATGAACTTCGAATGACAGATCCAAACCGTTGAAATCCTTCTACCTTACGAGTGATGCGTCTACATGTGAAAATTTTAAAGTTTTGAATTAATTTAGTATAAAGTCAAGTGGTCAAAATTAGAAGGTTTCTAAATTAATTTTAATGCATTCATTTTTTGGAAGACTTTTGAGCACTTCACTTTATACTAAATTAATTCGAAACTTTAAAAATTTCACATGTAGATGCATCACTCGTAAGATAGAAGAATTTCAACTGTTTGGATTCATTGTTCGAAGTTAATCCGATAAGTTTTAGAATTGAGAGTACAAAAGACTTAGTACTCCTAGGAGCACCCTAGCTCTACTATATATATATATATATATATATATATATATATATATGAGGAGGGTTCCAATGCACCCAAAATTTCATGCTTCCATTTGCACCTATTTTTTTCATCTCTTTTATCTTCATTTTCAAAGTCCGAATAGTCGATCCAAACCGTTCAACACGATCATAATAATAAAATATACTTGGAGACCAAATTTTATATTTTTTCGGAATTTTTTTTAACTATTTTTTAAGATATGTACAAAATCACTTTATCAGATGGTCTAGAATCTTCTTAAAACAATGATTTTGTACCTATCTTAAAAAATAGTAAAAAAATTCCAAAAAATATAAAATTTGATCTCCAAGCATATTTTATTATGATGATCATGTTGAATGGTTCGGATTGACTATTCGGACTTTGAAAATGAAGATAAAGGAGATACAATAATGGATGCAAATGGGAGCATGAAATTTTGGGTGCATTGGAACCCTCCTCTCTCTATATATATATGAGGGTTCCAATGCCTCATCTTCTCATTCCTCATGTTATATATATCTATTTTTAAAGTCCAAACTATTGATCCGATTCGTTCAACATGTTATTCATGCTAAAATATGCTTAGGGATGAAATTTTATAATTTTTGCAATTTTTTTAAGATAGGTACAAAATTATTATTTTTTGAACGGTCTAGATATAGTGATTTTGTACCTATCTTAAAAAATAGTAAAAAAATGCAAAAAAATATAAAATTTCATCTCCAAGCATATTTTCGTATGAATATCATGTTGAACGGTTCGGATCGATAGTTTGGACTTTGAAAATAGAGATATATAACATGAGGTATGGATGAGATATGAGGAGATGAGACATTGGAACCCTCCTCATATATATATACTAATCAATACTTGAAACAATTTAATAGAACATATCAGAATATGTCTTTCAATATTTAGCTTCTAAATATGTCAATATTTAATAAATCATGTTTAATATTTCCAATAAACTGTCATTAGTGTTCTATTAATTACAATTATTTTAAACTTGAGTTATTTTGTTTAGATGTTTCAGTATGCAATCAATTTCTTTTAATTTGATTTCGGTTTCAGTCGAAAGTTCAGATTCGTACCCAGTCCAATTAACTAAGTCCAAATCCAACAATTCAAATCAACTTCACTTTTCTTATTAATCTATAAAATTCTAAAGCCTAACATATATAAGGCTCATTCCTATTTTTATTAATTGTTAGCCATGCCCAAAGCCCAACTCAATTCCTTTATTTATTTATTAATCAATGCCCCTCCAACTGTTTCAATTTACCAAATCATGGACATTTTGCATGTAACACACCTTCAACCTTAACTTTTTCTTTACAATAAAATTAGTAGAAGTTTAAACAGGTGTACCAGTAACCATAAGTAAACTGGTACCGATAGGTACCAATGTTTAGATTTCATCTACAATCCTAAACACATATCAATCCCTGAATAATCTCAAATAACAAAGAAAATGTTATAAATGCCCCCGGTAAACCGTTTGAGCTTGATACCGAATGGTACGACTAAAGTAGTTAAATCTCAAAATTCAAGCTTAGAAATTCCATCAATCTCACAAACTCCCCTAATTTCAATTCGGCCAGCACAAACAAGAAAACGAGGTAACATAAGTTATTTGGTCCAAATCTGATTATAAGATTAAAAAGTTGAAGAGAGGCCTTAAGCAAATTCAATAATTCATTTACACACTCACACAAGTTTCATTTCCATGTCAATTCCCAACAATAATAAAGTTTGCTTACTAGTTGTTCACAACATACAAACCCATATCAGGTGAAAAAGAAAGTCACGACCAACAGAAAAAGAAGAGATTACCAATCTATGAGAATGAAAGAGAGTACCATGATCATCAATTTAAATCATTAGAGCATAGCTCACTACAGGGAGATAAATCTCTCTGTTTTCTTTTCTTTTGCGCAAGGTAAGAGAAGCAAAAGAGAGAGTTATGGAGGATGATTGAAATGAATAAAATAGAATAAACCTTCCAGAGAGTTAGAGAGGTACATGGTGGAAATTTAGGAGAAAAACAGAGAAGATAAAGATGAAAACAAAAACGTGGGTCCCACATACCCATTTAAATATTTATTTTACCAATTCAACCTTATGTTTTCAATTTTTGCAAATCAGTACAAATACTTGTAAGAACAATAACATTATCACTCTCTCTTGTGAGTAGATCTAGGGTGCTCCTAAGTTCATCAAATCTCTTGTGAACTTGACTCTAAAATATATCGAATCAACTTTAAACGATAAATCCAAATCATTAAAACCCTTCTACTTAATGAGTGATGCGTCTACATGTGAAAATTTTAAAGTTTCAAATTAATTTAATATAGAGTCTAAGTGGTAAAAAATTTAAGATTTATAAATAAATTTTAATGCATTCATTTTTTGGACTCCTTTGACCATTTGACTCTATATCAAATTAATTCGAAACTTTAAAATTTTCACATGTAGACGCATCAATCATTAGGTAGAATGATTTCAATGATTTGAATCCATTGTTTAAAGTCTATTCGATATACTTTAGAGTCAAGTTCACAAGAGACTTGGTGAACTTAGGAGCACCCTAGTTCTACTCCTCTCTTATATCTATTTTACTTTCAAATATTTGAACATTTTGGAATTCAAATTAATAGCATATATATATTTTTTTATATGACATATTTATATGTAAAGTAACTCAATAGTTAATAATTCTATTAATATGTTTAGTAAAATTTATATTTCCCATTAAATTGTAATTACCTATTATACTAGAAACACATCTAGATATTCCGAATTTTATTTTCACTAATTAATATTACACATTATATTTTTCATAGTACTTAATGCAACAAGGCTTTAAATGCATAGCTAGGTAAAAACCCTAATTATCCTTCTAGGGTTTGTGAAATCACAAACCTTAATCAAATAATTAGGTAAAACATCCTAGCAATGCATATATAAGCAACTTTATTCTTTAACACATCACATATGGATCACTAATTAAAGAGATCCAGAATTTTCTCCAGCACGTCCGGCAATCTCTTCACGAAGTCAATCACCACGAGGAGAATCTCCTGGTCGATCATCATTCAACACGCTTCTTTCCTGCATTTGTGGGATAGGTACGGTAAGATATGGAATGAATCCTCAAGAATAAAGGTAATTAAATTCGTTAATGCCTTACGGACAGTTTGGCACCGGATTTACAAACATAAATAAAATAAATAAATCGACAAATAAATTGTTAAGAAATAAGAGTTTAGAGGAAGTAATAATGGGCTCAGACCTGTGAGGGTGTTCTCCATCATAGCCCATATTTAGAAAAATAAAGAGTCCACAGTAGAGGAACTTCAATTTATTATTTCTTTATTTTTAGGGACTGTACCGTTACAAACATGTACAGACAGAGATTACCGTTATATCTCTTGGCTATATAAGCCTTGTAACAGTAATGTAAAATAGAGGTTCAATAAGAAAAATAAACTGTTCATCACATTTGTTCCTCAATTCCTCAATTTCTCAAA
Organism: Carex cristatella; assembly: GCA_024447775.1. Lineage (NCBI taxonomy): Eukaryota > Viridiplantae > Streptophyta > Magnoliopsida > Poales > Cyperaceae > Carex > Carex cristatella. Next base: position 119,187 of record JAJHPF010000015.1, read on the forward strand.
CAATATTTCTGACATGGTATCAGAGCAAATCTGATCCAAAGAAGGCTTCCGCAACAATCTCTTCAACCAGAAAAATAAAAAAATACTATCAAAATGGCAGCTGATATTCCAGATCCAACTGGTGAAGTTCATAATCAAACCAATAACCAACAAACCGGTAACCAACAAACCACCACATTACTGAGGCACTATGCTGATTTCAATTCATCACAGAAATTAACCAATGTGCCTCTGAATGGAAAAAATTATATACCTTGGGCCAAAGGGGCCAGAGTTACTCTCAAAGCAAAGGGGTTGCTCGGGTATATTAATGGCAACAAGAAAAGACCCGACGAAGGCACAGATGCTCAAGAGGAGTGGGATATGATAGACAGTCAAGCAATGACCTTAATCACCAACTCAATTGAGCCACAGCTATCAACCTCTTTTTGGGCGTGTGAATCATCGGCTGAGCTGTGGCGAGCAATCGAGAAACAGTACAGCGATCAACAAAGCCATTCTCAAATTTACCAACTCAAAATCGAAATAATCAAAATCACGCAAGAATCGAGAGACATACCCGAATTAATCGGGCATGTAATAGCCAAATACGAAGAGCTCAAATTATATAGACCATTAACAAGCGACCTGAGTGTGCTTCAAGAGAGGGAAGAGATGGACAAAATCTACACCTTTCTAGCAGCTCTAGATTCAAGCTATGAGGCTATTAGAGCTCAGATTCTTCTCTCCAAAGAAAAATTGACATTCGATGATGTCACAGCTCGGATCCGGCAAGAGGCAACGAGGCGAGTTGCAATGAAAACCGCCGACTTGAACCCAAAGCCGGAGGCTCACGCCTTCTCAGCCCAGCACTTCAACGCCAACAAGGGACGAGGTAAGGGGGAGATTGAGAAGTGCTCGCACTGTAAGCGGGACGGACACACCCAAGACAAGTGCTGGGTGCTTCATCCTCACCTCCGACCCAAAAAGAATGACCAGGCGGCGAAGAAGAAGGGCTTCTCGAAAACCCTAGAATCAAAGGAAGGGGATAGAAGAGGGCTGGTCGCAGCGAAAGAAGAGAACGGAGAAGAAAAACAAAAACAATTCTCCGCAGGAAATGGGGCTGAACCGAGTCGGGGTGAAACAGATAGGCTCGACAGGCTGGAGTCCATGCTGGCTGCGCTGCTGGGCCAAAAAACGGGCCAAGTTTAACTCAAATTCAAACTCAAACTCAATTTAAAAAACCGGGCCAAGGTGCAATTCAAACCAAATTGAGCTGTGAGTTTAAAACCAGCCCAGAGAAATCAGTATTCAACCAGAAAGTGAATTTAAAAAATAAATGTCTAACGATAGGTCTCTCAACCAAAAATGCCCCTAAAAATTGTACTAAATGGGTTCTTGACTCAGGTGCTACGACCATATGACCGGATACCAAAATTTGTTAAAAAATTATTGTCCGATCAATGATGAACAATATTTTACGGTTGCTAACAATGAAAAAATTAAAATTAAAGGATGGGGTATGATTAGTATTTTCCCTAAGAAATTTCTTCAAGATGTCTTTTATGTTGAAAATTGTTCCGTGAACTTATTATCAATTAGTAAGCTTGCTAAAGAATTAAATTGCGAAATTGTTTTTAAAAAAAAAAGTGTCGTTTTTCAGGATCTATTAACCAAGGAGAAGATTGGTGAAGGTTTTTTAGAAAACGGATTATATTTTTTGGATTGCAACAAGTTTATTTTGAGTACTAGGAAAAATGAAGATCTAGGCAAACTATGGCACAAACGAGTGGGACATCCTTCCGACAAGATACTTAAATTTATGTTTAATTTTAAGGATTTTGATTGTAGCAAGTGTGAAGCTTGTAAGCTAGCTAAGCATACAAAACTTCAATTTTGTAATTCAAATACTAAGAGTAATGAAGTTTTTGAGCTAATTCACTCCGATGTGTGGGGACCCGCTCCCGTAAATTCTTATAATGGTTTTAAATATTATGTTATATTTATTGATGATTTTTCAAGAACCACTTGGATGTATTTAATGAAAAATAAGAGTGAAGTTTTCTCTCATTTTCAAACATTTGTAAATTTTGTGGAAACTCAATTTGACAAAAAAATTAAAATTCTTAGAACGGACAATGGGACGGAGTTTATAAATCAAAATTTCTCGAATTTTGTAAAACAAAAAGGTATCATTCATCAAACTTCTTGCATTTATACCCCTCAACAAAATGGAATTTCCGAAAGAAAAAACCGTCATTTACTTGAGATGACTAGAACACTTTTATTTCAAAACAATGTTCCAAGAATTTTTTGGTCGGAAGCCGTTCTCACCGCAACCTATTTGATAAATAGGTTACCTAGTGTCATTCTAGATTTTAAAAGCTCTATTGAAATCCTTTATGGAAAAAAAGCTAATATTGATCATTTAAAGGTTTTTGGTTGTACTTGTTTTGTTCATAAGAATAAAATAGATAAATTAGACTTTACCTCAATAAAAACCTTTTTTGTGGGATACTCACTTGAAAAGAAAGGATATAAGTGTTATGATCCGAAAACAAAAAAACTTTACATCTCAAGAGACGTAACCTTTTTTGAGAATGAACCTTACTATGACAAAATTGAAGAAAATCATTTTGATCAATTATTGTCAAACGAAGTTGTTATACCTTACATTACTAACCTAGAAAGGAGAGAAGTTTTTCTTGAAAATAATGTTGAGATAGGTAATCAAGAATTCGAAGGAAATGAGCAATCATTGGAAGAAATTGAAGGAAATGATAATCATGAAGAGACACAAGAGGAAGAAGGAAATGAAAGTCATGAAGAAAATCAAGCGGAGGAAATACCCATGAGAAGATCGAGCCGACAAACTCGACCACCCACAAGATTAAAGGATTATGTCATGTATTCGGTACAATACCTCATACAAGATTATGTTTCCTATAATAATATTTCTAATGATCATTGTGCATTCTTAAATTCTTTATCAAGAGTAGAAGAACCAACCAATTATGAGATTGCAAAATTGGACCCAAAATGGTGCAAGGCAATGGAAGAAGAACTCCATGCTTTAGTAAAAAATCAAACTTGGGAATTATGTAACCTACCAAAAAACAAAAAACCGGTCGGGTGTAAATGGGTGTACAAAATTAAATATAATAGTGACGGCACCATTGAACGTTATAAGGCTAGGTTAGTTGCTAAAGGCTATACCCAAACTCATGGTATTGATTATCATGAAACCTTTGCACCCGTAGCTAAAATGAACACCGTAAGAATTCTTTTTTCCATTGCGGTTAATAAAAATTGGATTTTACACCAAATGGACGTAAAGAACGCATTTCTTCAAGGGACACTTGAAGAAGAGGTTTATATGTCTCTACCTCCCGGTCATAAAAAAGAAGGAATTTCTAACCTTGTTTGTAGGTTAAAAAAATCGATCTACGGGTTAAAACAGTCTCCAAGAGCATGGTATGGCAAACTTAGTTCTTTCTTATTATCTTGTAATTTTAAAATGAGTCTAGCCGATTCATCCTTATTTACTAGACACAATGCGAATGGTACCACTTTGTAGTTTTAGTTTATGTTGATGACATAATCATAACCGGAGACAACCAAATTGAAATTGAAAGTGTAAAAAGAAATCTAAAACAAAAATTTGAGATAAAAGATTTGGGCAAATTGAAGTATTTTCTTGGGATAGAAATTGCCTATTCTTCGAAAGGGTTATTTATATCTCAAAGAAAATATATTCTTGATTTGCTCAAAGAAACCGGTAAATTAGGATGCAAACCGGCCATTACACCTATTGACTCAAATATAAAACTCAATGTCGAATATGGTGAACCATTGAGTGATATAAACCAATTTCAAAGACTTGTAGGAAAATTGATTTATTTAACCGTAACTAGACCGGACCTTTCTTTTGCCGTGAGCCAAATTAGTAAGTTTATGCATAAACCAAGAACACCTCACATGGATGCTATTAATAGAATATTAAGGTATCTAAAAGGATCTCCAGGGAAAGGACTTTGGATGAGGAAAAATGGCACTAATGCTATATGTGGCTATTCCGATGCAGATTGGGCCGGAAGCTTCGATAGAAAATCGACAACCGGCTTTTGCACATTTGTAGGCGGAAATTTAGTCACATGGAAGAGCAAGAAGCAAAGCGTTGTGGCGCGATCAAGTGTAGAAGCAGAGTATCGTGCTATGGCATCAACCGCAAGTGAATTGACGTGGATTAAACAGGTGCTAGCCGATTTGAATATCAAAATTAAAGAACCAATGCAAATGTATTGCGATAATCAAGCGGCGAGACACATTGCGGCAAATCCAATCTTTCATGAGCGGACCAAACATATTGAAGTGGACTGTCATTACATCCGAGAAAAAAATCCAAACTAAAGAAATAGAAACTCCATTTGTCAAGAGTGAAGATCAATTGGCAGACATATTTACAAAAGGATTAAGCGCCAAGGTCTTCGAGAATATTTCATGCAAGCTAGGATTATACGATCTCTATAATCCTAGCTTGAGGGGGAGTGTTAAGAAATAAGAGTTTAGAGGAAGTAATAATGGGCTCAGACCTGTGAGGGTGTTCTCCATCATAGCCCATATTTAGAAAAATAAAGAGTCCACAGTAGAGGAACTTCAATTTATTATTTCTTTATTTTTAGGGACTGTACCGTTACAAACATGTACGGACAGAGATTACCGTTATATCTCTTGGCTATATAAGCCTTGTAACAGTAATGTAAAATAGAGGTTCAATAAGAAAAATAAACTGTTCATCACATTTGTTCCTCAATTCCTCAATTTCTCAAACAATATTTCTGACATAAATCAATCTATGATAATGAGACGAGCGAATCAGCGCTGGAAATTGGAGCAATACCTAATTTGAGGTAAATAAATCGAAAGAATAAGAGAGGAGGAGGATTGGCTTGTACCTTGGGATTAGATAGAGCAATAACTAGCGGGAACCTTGAATGGCGATTCGATCAATCTTTATTCTTCTACCGTTCTACGAAGAGAAAGCTGCCTTTTATATCTAAATAGTAAATACCTTACCCACTTGGTAAAAATCATTTTAGGACAAATTTACCCCTTGCGTCTGACTATTAACAATTGACTTCACTCCTATTCGCTTTCTTTCTTTTTCTTACCTACTTTTTGTGCACGACTGACTGACGAGAATATTTGAAGTCAAGGGATGGTAAAACAAATTAAAACTAATTGCAGGAATGTGAGGTCTCGGAAATAAAATATGAATTAATTTTTGTTTGAGCCAATTCAGCTATAGTTTATTTCTTTTTTATTGCAGCGTTGTAGATGATAACAAAATCAGCGCACAGCGCTCAAATCAAAATAGCAATTACTATGTCGGATTACAAATCAGAAAATCAGAAAAAAAAAATGACTGATGTAGATGCTCTAAATTATTTTTCTAAAAATCATTTCTTTTACTGAGACCAAAGAGAGACCAAAAAATTGTGCTAGTGCATCTTACTGAGACTGAAAAATACAGAGAGAAAAACAACTTCGACAATACTGAATATTTTTCAAATGAAATCTCTTGAAAAATCTGTCGAAATTTTTATTCATATCCTCTGTTCAATAAAAAAAATCCAGAGATGTCCCCCTTTTTTAATTTTTCAAAATATCCCAACTGTTAGAGTTCTGATAGTGCTAATGTCTAGATTTTGCAAGAGAATACACATTTTACTTGTTTTTAATTTTTCGAAGTATCAAAAGAATCGTCAGAATTCTTGGCGGTTGCAATTTTTTTTAAAGGATGTGAGTATGTGACGTCCTTATAAACAATTATTATTAGTAACTATAATAATTATTATTGTAACATTTCGGAAAATAAGTATAGGTAATTAATAATTGAAAATAATATACCAAATGTCTAGATGTGTTTTTCAGTAAAATAGATAATATTTAAAGTAAAATATCAATTTTCTGAATTTTCTCCAAAATATGCTTACATGACTCAAAAATACGTTTGCAGTAAATAAATCAGAAAAATAGCGACTTTGCATTTACTTTCGCTAGAACAAATATACTAATAAAAATAATTAATAATTATTCAACAATATTCATGAATAATATTAAAATAAATTCGTTCTAAATCCAAATTATAAATAAAAAAGTCAATTAGTATAATAAAGTATATTATGAAATAATTTCGACTTAATGTAAATTGAGGATATCATAATAGTAGCTATATTATATACTTTCTATCAGTCAAAGAGAAATCAAATATTCAATTGCAAAAATTGAAAAGATATAATAAAATTAGAAATTCTTAATTAATATGGTTCATACCTTATTCCATGCTCAAGATCTTCCAATAAATTATATTTTTGACTGATGAGTTTTGAGTATTGAATTGGTATCTTGTTGCTATATATTGAAGTTAGAAAATTCTCAAGGTCTTGAAATGTTATCCTTGTAGAACCAGTCAGATTAACAGCTATCATGTTGGTTCCACCAATGTTGCAAGAAGCTATCTTTTTATTTCTCAACTGTTTTAATAAAACACTCGAGGTGAAAGAAAGGAAATAATTAGCTTAGTAATTGCACAGAGAAATTAGGAAGTCATTTTTTTTATATGATATCTTTTCATGAAATATTGAAAGGAAATAATTAGCTTAGTAATTGCACAGCGAAATTAGGAAGTCATTTTTTTTTATATGATATCTTTTCATGAAATATTGAAATTCATGAATTGGAGGATTGAAAAACACTCTACTACTATAGTTGTAGAAGTAGATAATGTAACAAAATAGAATAAATAATCATTTACCACCAAACTTATCAGTTAAAAGAGTCTATTTTTATTAAACTATAGTATAGCATAATGCGCGGAAAAAAATCATCTCTATATTTTCAAATAAGAAAGTTTTATCAATTGAACTCTGTATCAATACAACTTGACATATTTTTATAAAAAGTTCCATCAATTGGACCACATACTATTTAAGCAATAAATTATAATAAAATTATAAATGTATTAGTAAATATTAGCGCACTGACATACAACGGAATCAAGAATTGCAATATGTATTCTTAAATCACATGTTAAAAATTAAAATAAGTACCAATCAGAAAATCAAATATCTAGCAATCAAATAAGGCAATTTAGAATTTTTTTTTGAAAAAAAATGGAGAGATCAAGATATCTACATGAGACGAGTACATGTGGTGAGTACGTATCTAAATAAATTTAGATTTCTACACGTAAAAAAAAATAAAAAAGATACATCAAATAAAAAAAAAGTCAAACAATTTAATTGGAGGGATGATATTGAATCCGAATTTCATCTTTTAATCAAAGTCATTTATGAATTAGGACATCTATATGCTTAATAAGAATTAATTTACACATGCACACACGTATGTATGTATATGTATGTATATGTATATGTATATGTATATGCATACGTGTGTGTGTGTGTGTGTATAGAGGTTGACTAGAGTGTTTCATGGAGTAAAACACATTTGTACTCCACATTATATGTTCATTCCCAAAATTCAAATAGCCGATCCGAACCGCTCAACATGTTCTCCATACTGAAATGTGCTTGGAGACCAAATTTTACATTTTTCTGGACCATCGGATCTACGATTTTTAAAGTGACTTAATAAATATTAAAAAAATTCCAAAAAATGTAAAATTTGGTCTCCAAGCACATTTTACTATGGAGAACATGTTGAGTGGTTAGGATTGGTTGTTGGGATTTTCAAAATGAAAATATAGTGCTATGAAATAAAAACTTGTTTTACTTAATGAAGCACCGTAGCCCATCTCTCTCTCTCTCTCTCTCTCTCTCTATATATATATATATATATAGAGAGAGAGAGAGAGAGAGAGAGTATGGCTAATATGCTTTCGGTTGTATTCGACGAATTCATTTTTCAATTTCCAAAGTCCAAAAAACCGATCCAAACCGTTAGATGTGTTATCCATATTGAAATTTGCTTGGATACCAAATTTTATATTTTTCAATTTCCAAAGTCAAAAGGTCGATCCAAACTGTTAGATGTGTTCTCCAGTTTGAAAATCACTGATCCAATGGTTTCACTGTTTAGTTAAGCCACCATTAGATTAGCGATTTTCAAAAGTGTCTTAATAAATAATAAAAAATTCCAAAAAATATAAAATTTGGTCTCCAAGCACATTTCAATATGAAGAACATATCGAACGGTTTGGATCGACTTTTTGGACTTCGGAAATTGAAAAATGAATTGGTTGTATTTCGGCCGAAATACAACCGAAAGCATATTGGCCATACTATATATATAAGGAGGGATCAAATTACAACAACAGTTTTTTTTTATTTTCGAAGTCCAAATCGTCGATCCAAACTGTTTAACATGATTATCTAAATAAAATGTGCTTCCAGGTCAAATTTTACATTTTTTTGAATTTTTTTACTATTTATTAAGATAATACAAAATTCAATGGTCTGAATTTGACTAGTTTTTGTAAAATACTTAATAAATAGTAAAAAAATTCAAAAAAAATGTAAAATTTGATCTGGATGCACATTTTATTTAAATAATCATGATGAACGGTTTGGATCGATGATTTGGACTTTGAAAATGAAAAAAACCATTGTTGTAACTTGATCCCTCCTTATATATATATATATATATATATATATATATATATATATATATATATATATATATATATATATATATATATAGGTTGGCTAATATCAAATCAGTTGTTCCTGAGATCTCGTGCAACCAATTCGTTTTTTAATTTTGGAAGTCCAAAATGTCGATCCAAACCTTAGATGTGTTCGTTATATTAAAATGTGCTTGGAGACCAAATTTTACATTTTTTGAAATTTTTTTACTATTTATTAAGCCACTTTGAAAATTGCTGATCTAATGGTGACTTCTAGTTTTACTGTTTGGTGAAACCACCGTTAGATCAACGTTTTTCAAAATGGCTTAATAAATAGTAAAAATATTTCAAAAAATGTAAAATTTGGTCTCCAAGCACATTTTAATATAACGAACACATCTAACTATTTGGATCGACATTTTGGACTTTCAAAATTGAAAAACGACTTAGTTGTACGGGACCTCAGGAACAATTGATTTGATATTAGCCAACCTCTCTCTCTCTCTCTCTCTCTCTCTCTCTCTATATATATATATATATATAGGGATGGGCTATGGTGAGTTGCGAAGTAAAACAATGTTTTACTTCACGCTCGTATTCTAATTTGGAAATCCAAGCAACCGATCCGAGCAGCTCAACATTTTCCCCATATTGAAATGTGCTTTGAGACTAAATTTTATATTTTTTGGAAACTTTTTACTATTTATTAAGTCACTTTGAAAATCACAGATCCGGGTGAACAGTGAAATTTTCTAGACCATTGGATTAGTGATTTTCAAAGTGGCTTAGGGTGTGTTTGGATGGGTGAAGAATAGCTACTATTCCGGATTAGCACTATTCCGAGCTACTAATCCACGTTTGGGTGTGTTTGGATTAGCGAATAACCACTATTCTTTGTTTGTCTTTTGTGGGATAGCTCACTATTCTACTAATCCAACAAAATATTGGAATAGCTACCATCCTCAAAATTGAGATAGCTACTATCCTCTCACTATTCTTGATTCATCCAAACGCACCCTTAATAAATAGTAAAAAAATTTAAAAAAATGTAAAATTTGGTCTCCAAGCACATTTCATTATGGAGAACATGTTGAGCGGTTTGGATCGGTTGTTTGGATTTTCAAAACAAAAATATGAGCGTGAAGTAAAAATGACATCTTACTTTACAACTCATCATAGCCCGTCCCTATATATATACCATTTAATTTTGTAACCATCTTAATAAATAGTAAAAAAAAAATAAAAAAAAAATAAATTTGATCTGGAAGCACATTTCATTTAGATAATCATGTTGAACGGTTTGGATCGACGATTTGGACTTGAAACCGAAAAAACCATTGTTGTAACTTGATCCCTCCTCTCTCTCTCTCTCTATATATATATATACTAAAATATTTTGTTGTGGAGGAATCAGATACATGCTGACATCAATAGGGAAACAGTTTCATTAAGAACGGTTAAAACTTCTGATACTATATTTGTTATACCTAGGTACCACCTTGAATCGAGTGCATGGAGACAGATGGATCATTCTAACCGGTACTGTAGTTTTTTTCTCTCTCCATATTTATGCAGATATTTGTCTGATGAGTGAAGACCAGTACCTTTCCTCTATTCAACGTCAATGCATTGGTATTTCTTATTTCATCTTCTTCTTCTCGTTTGTTTTTTAAGAAGTCAAGCAGTGTCCGAAGCAGTTCTGAAAAGATATGGAAATAATTTCTATTCAAAATCTTAGAAAGAATTTTCAAAATTAGTAGTCTTTGTTTTCTTTAGAAGAAGTCTCACGTTGATTATTGTGATGTGATATAAAGACATCTCTTGGTAATTTTTATCCATAATTAGTCCTTGCAGTTTAAGCTTGGTCATAACTAATGAGGAGTGCTATATTAAGTGCATCTTTTACAAGTTTGAGAGCTTAGAGAATATTTTTCATTTAAATACCTAATTTATCCTTACTCTTTAATACACATCTCTTTTTAATTCTATACATACCTAGAGTCATTAATACCTGTACATTCTATATAAATGGAAACAATTAAATTCATGTATATCTTAAAAAACAATGATTAAAGCTGAATGGGATTGCCTATTCTGTATTGTTTTATATATCTCATTATGTCATGAATTAGCCTTTTTTAATCTAAAATACAGCTAATTCACTGTTTGATTACAGCAGTAATTATTATTTTTGATACATAAAATAGTTGATATTATATATATAAGAACCTCAACAACCTAAATCAATACAACATAAATGAATAAAAACTAATTGGTTATGCTTGGATTTATTAATATAATTGATATTTGATCAACTATATCAAAGTTTGGTCATAGATGATAGATGCTGATCAACATTATTTTAGACAGTGCTCAAGTTAGATTTTGAATTGAGTGTGAGATTAATTGACTTATTAATGATTTTCATGAATTGATTCATTCTCCTCTTCCTCCGGAGGACCCACATTTTATTAGCTCCCTTTTAAGTCGGAAAGAGAAAGGGTAAACCTGAAATTAAACGATTAAATTTTCTTTGAGCCCTCAAAATCTCAATTTATGCTCTTAGAATAGCAGCGCCCTAAATAATAGCCGACTTCATATATGCATTGTGTTCGAAAAATTTAATTAGAAATTATATGAAAAGCTTGGTCATAATTAATTAGTCCTTGCAGTGTCAGATTAATTAGTTCTATGTGAGGGATAGAGAGAGAGAGAATATGGAGTAGCTAGGGTGCTCCTAGGAGTACCAAGCTCGATCCTTTGTATTCTTAACTCTAAAATTTATCGGATTAATTTCGAATGACGAATTCAAACTATCAAAATCCTTCTATCTTATAAGCGATATGTCTACATGTAAAAAATTCAAAGTTTTGAATTAATTTAGTATAAAGTCAAAGGGTCAAAATTAGAAGGTTTCTAAATTAATTTTAATACATTTATTTTTTGGAAGTCTTTTGACTACTTGACTTTATACTAAATTACTTCGAAACTTTAAAATTTTCACATGTAGTCGCATCACTCGTAACGTAGAAAGATTTCAACAATTTGAATTCATCGTTCGAAGTTAATCCGATAAGTTTTAGAGTTAAGAGTATAAAGGAGATTGATATTCTTAGAAGCACGCTAGTTCTACTCGGGAATATGACCAACCACTACCAGAGCCTATAAAAGCCAAATAGACAACTGAAACAAGCTTAAAAATGTGAGGACTAAGGCGAAGTTTGGTGTCGTTATTACATCATGTACAGTTGATGCGAGCTAGACTTCTTCGAAAGAAATCAGCAGTCAACTGCTAATTTTGTATCAGATAAGCACGCGTGCGCGCTTAATAATGAAACTGTTTAGCTATGACTTAATACGTACACCCATTCATTTCTAATAGCATCTTCAATAGTTATTGTTTTTTTTATTTGTAATATGATATGGCAATTGTTTTTTAGTTTGCTGGATTGTAAGAGAGTTTGTTAATTAGCAAATTTGCTTTAAAAGTAAATATTTGCTTATTGCCAGCATGGCAAATTGATTGGTCCATATTATTTTCTATATCAAATAATTACAATTGCCAGAATGGAGTGATAAAAAAATTATGATCCATTTAATTATTAAATTTGATGACATGGCTAATTTTAATTGCTAAGCATTTGTTGGAATGGAGATGCCTTAAGTTTAAAATATTTTTTGCTGGAAAAAAATGTTACGAAAATGCCACTAATTAATTTTGATTTTTTTAAATTAATGCTCAGCTTTTTTTTTTTTTTATAATTTTGTGTATTTTATCCTGCAATTTATATTGATATTTCTATAATATCTTTTTGTGCAGATCGATCCATTTTTCATGCTAAGAACAATGCCCTGAACATAAAATTATATGACAAACTTTCAAGTTAAGGCAAATGTCATATATATGAAGGGAAAAGATTTGGAAAATGTAAGTTTTTTAGTGTTAACTACTGGCTCGGCAGTGGTAATTGTCATAAAGCATTTTCTTTGGAGTGACTCATAAACGGGCGGAAGTAAAAATGTCAGATACATTTAAGGCGTGTTCAGCCACACTAATGTTTCTGCGGAAAAAAAAAATTCAGTTCAATTGATTTTTTTTTTTTCTCCATGTGAATAGTAATTTTTAGTTTAATTTTTTTGCCCATACTCATTCCCAATGGTCTGCCGAACAGGCCCTTAATATAATAATCTGAACAGGTGATGATAAGATACCTCATTTAACCCTTATTGTATGCACTCCTCTTTTACTTTAAAATTCATGTATAATTCATTCTTTAAATGCACAGTTTTTCTTTTCTTTTCCGAGCGAAAAAAGATAAATTCTATATGAACCAATTTCTTATATTTTATAATTGTTTATCTACATTTAATTTTTTTAATCGGTTTATGCTTTAGTATTTTATAGCAATTTTGTATAAATTTAGGGGCCATATCGATTAGAAGCTTTAGTGAAGAAATTTGATAGTCGATGCTATTACTACTACAAAAAATAAAAACACTTCCCCATCGGTTGAAATCGCAATCCGCAATCGGATTCCGAGCCGTTGGCTATCGCCCCGATAGGAAAGGTATACATATATACCATATGCTCATAATCAATGGTGTTAATCACTATACCATCGGTAGCGCACAATCAGCCCAATGGTGTTGACTACCCAAGGCCATCTCTTTTGTTTTGCAACTGATAGCAAATGTAATTAACGTTGTCTGTTGGATTTTAATAGCCAATTACAAAAATGTCTTACAACATTTGTTTTTTTTAGTTGACGTTGGCGTTGGCATTGGCGTTGATGGGTCCAACTCCTTAGAGCCATGACAAAAGAAAAAAAATAAAGAGAACATATATTATAACTCTCTTGAAGAAAAAAAAATCTCGCCTACTTGCTTTGACTTCCAAAGACTTCGCCTCTCTCCCTAGAACTTTAACCTAGCATAACTGTCCGAATCAGTGAGGATTCGTGGCTTTAGTGCTAAACTTAATATCAAGTAAACACGCATACCAAATCAAATACAAGAGAGGGGGGGGGTATTTATAGAGTTTCCTAAAGTAGTGGAAGTAGTGGGGATCATGGGGTCACCAATGATCTACCATAATTGACACTAGTGGAAAATGTGACATCATTATTGGCACATCAGGGTCGGGTATAGGAATTGAGCGATACTGATTGTCTTCTGGAACGGGTAAAATAATAAGCCTTTATAAACGACCGTTACAGATAGTGTATGGAATATCAGTAACGGTCGTTTATAAATGACTGTTACTGATTGTAACTTTTAGTAACGGCTTATTATATAACTGTTTTTGAATTCTTAATAAAATAAGTATCTGCAGAGCCCTTCCCTTCCAATGCGCGCCTAGGGTTTAGAATTTATTCCCTCAGTTCGCGTGGCTCACCCTCCCTCTACCTGACTAGCCGAAAATTATTCCCAGGCGGTCGATCTACCTCAGTTCGCGCAGCTTACCCTCCGCTCAACCGCACTTCCTCGGTGCGTCGCTGCCTCTGCTCACCGTCCCTCTACCTCAGTTCGCCGCTACCTCTACCTCAGTTCGTCGTTGCCTCCGCTCACCATCCCTCTCGCGATAACAGTCACTGCCTCTCCCTCTACCTCAGGTCTTGCTCATGCTCCCTCGGTGCTCGCTCAAGAGAAAAATGAGTGCCGCTCTCTGACTCCCTCCTCTTAGGTCTGCCCCTGTCTCTCCCTCCTTTCCACTGGCACAGAAGAATGGTTAGAAAACCTAACTAATTTGTTATTATTGTGATTACCTCCTTTTTTGTGTTTTTCAATGAAAGATATGACACCAGCAAGTGATCTGACAGAGAAATTGAGGCTATATTTCTTTTATCTGTGCTGCTTTTTGTTAACCTATTTATGAAGTTGGAGTAAATTGAGGCTGTCAAAGTACACAGGAATTTGAAAATCTTAAGATTCATTGGTCCAAGTACTAAAGCAGTAGGCAATATTAGAGTTGAACTTTCTAATATGATTTCCTGAACTCTGAAAAAAGAAAGAACAGTGGATCTCAATTATAGATTAAGCCTGTTCAAAGTTCAAACTTTGAACAGTGGATCTTAATTTGTATTATGAAAATGTGATATTATTATTGTGTTATTTAGTGATTGAATGTAAATGTGGAATTAATGTGTCAAATTTCTATTGATATTTGAATTAGTGATACTATGTGCAATGTGTTAATACCTACATTTTGTTAAAAAAAAACAGTATCGGCTACAGTAACTGATCCTAATATAAACAGTAACGGTCGTTTATAAACGACCGTCCTTGAAAGTACTTTCAGTAACGATTATTTATTAACGATCGTTTTTAATAGTCCTATTTAGTATCGGTTATTTATATGACCGTTCCTGATTGTTGAATTTGTAACGGCTCTTTAACTGTTACTAATTATTAGTACTATCAGTATTGTCTCTTAGTCCGTCCCTGATGTGCATTTTTGACCGTCCCTGATACCTGTTTTTCCACTAGTGTTGGTATGAAAATAATACTAAAAAAATAGCAAACTTGGACTTCACTTCATCTAGGAACAGCGTGGACGGCCCGGTGATGAATATAATTTTTTTAGTATGGTACAATTATTAGTATTGTTTTACGAAAATAAATTTGCTATCATTCCTATCCCAACCATTCAAAGTTTTCCACGCATGAATCTCAAGGAAGTTCTTTTCATGTGCGAATCTCAACAAAGGCCAACGGCTGAAATCAGAATAACATGGTCCTGTTATCCCATTGTAATTATTTCCTTGTTTTACTGAATACTATGTAGTTTCTAGATTATTGATTATGATGTTGATCACTATACTAAGGTTTGAAAATGTTTCTATTTCCGGGGTTTTTAAGTAGGAAAAATTGGTTATTTGCCACTTCAAAACCTCCAATTTTGAAAAATGTCACTCTAAAACTAAAATTGTTCCTAATGCCACTATAAACCTACTTTATTTTTTATTTTGCCTGAAATACACAATTATGATATTATTTTTATTAAAAATTAACTGAAAAATATAGTTTTGAGATACGTATTTTTATATTTCCGATTATACCGTTCATAGCCTTTATACCTTAAGCGCCTCCTCCTTCCTTAAGTGCCTCCTCCTCTCATTTGCACTGCCCATATCCTGAGCTTGCTTAGAGGGGACTCAATAACGGGGATCAGGCGATACCCTTCCTCCTCCTCCTCCTCTACCCTTCAGATCACCCCTCCTCCTTCGCCTCCTCCTCTAAGGCGCCGTACCGAATGAATATCGATCTAGTCATGGTTCTTTTGGTAGCCGCTATATTGTACAATGCAGAGGTTAGGTTTAGGGGCGGACCGATAGCGTTCCATTATGTTTGGGGGGGCGGGGGGGGGGGTAACAAGAGTATGTAGTCATTTTTTTAACAGGACTAATTGTGTATTTGGGGCAAAATTAGAAAGAAAGTAGGTTTAGAGTGGCGCACATTAGGATGAACTTTAGTTTTGGAGTGACATTTTTCAAAATTGAAAGTTTTGGAGTGACAAATAATTAATTTTATCTTTTAAGTATCATTATTATGCATTAATTATTATAACATGATCTATCTCAGAGTTAAGTTACTAGTGTCTAAAATATAGCCTGATAATCATTTATAGCATGTATTACTTATCATTTCATAGAATTTGCATGCTGATAGTCACATCAAAATGGATTATAGAATTATAATTGGTCGGGTTTGATTGGACATAAAAGAGCAGAGATGGGCTGATTGGGCTTTGGGTTAGGAATGTGCGTTATTTTAAGATTACGGGGCCGGACCGATCCATTAAAAGGCCCAGTGGGACCTTGAGTCCTGACATTGTCTTGTCCAAATAAATTGTTAGAATATTTTAAAGCCCAATGATCAAATCACACAAGGGTACAAAACAGAGAATTAACAGACAACAAGAACTCTTAATTGTATTTCAAGAATCATGCTTTAAAATTTGTATAAAATCGAATAAAATCAATTTTAATAATAAACTAAAGTTTTGTTAAATTTATAATCTAGTTAATTTTGACAGATGTGGCATGTGTTGTGTTTCTTTTCCGGTCGTTAAAATTTAAAATTAATGGTTTTTTTTTTTTTTTTTTGGGTAATCAGCTTAATCAACAAAATCAGTTTAATCTATTTTTATGGTAGTTTTAAAACTAGGGGTGAAAAATCTATTTAATCCATAAATCAACATTTTTAAAGCTCGATTTAACAAATTATTATTAATCGGTCTAATTATGCAAACATGTCTATGTGATAAATTAAGGGCGTATTTAAAATTTGATAGATATAGGTTCATGCCAAAAATTCTTTTGAAATTTTTATATATGTACATTGACGGTGACTAGGGGTGTCAATGACACTCTTTTATCCGTATACTTTTATTTTAGTTAAACTAATAAAAAATTTACAAATGGGTAGAGATCATGTTTATTTAACATGGCAAACCATAAAAAACGGTATTTATCATCTTAAGCTCTGCGAATTTAGTCCATGCATTTAAGCCCGGAGAAGTTTGGTAATTTCTTATCCACCCCTACAAACAGGGTATACTTTTTTTGTTTCTTTTCCTTTTCAGTCCAAATATAATTTATTATTATCTTACAACTAGTTCAAATAAAAAAATGGGAATTATTATCTTACAGTATCATTCCTCATTCTCTTCTTCTCTTGCTCTGATAAAACAAACGTCACTGTGTTGTAGAGAGCAAAATATAATTAAATACATACCCATTTAAGTTTCTTTAATCCCATATTCTGACCAAATCTCACCATCTCCTTCTCAGAATTTCTCCTACTACCTAAATTTCACCAAGAAAAAACCAAGAATTTCCTCCAACAATCAAGCAAACAAATTCATAATGGCTACATTGTTCTCTCTTCTTCTCCTTTTCTCTGCCTTCCTTGGTATTGCATCTCCTCTGTTTTTCATTGACAACCTATTTATTATATTTTTCATCAAGATTTAACCTCCTACTAATTTCAGCATTACTGAGGAAGGAATGAATACATTCTTTTTACGGTTCATCTTTTCTTGGTACCGTCGATTCGCATTTTAACTTGAAATTGTTTGTGAAATTGATATGGTTTTATCACAGGAAGGGCTGCATTTCTTTCTTTCTTTCTTTCTTTGTTTTTTTGGTTTTTTTGAAATCCAAATTAATCTTGTTATTTCTCTCCAATTGTAGGCGTACAGTCCACTTTTAAAGTAACAAACAACTGTGGATACACAATATGGCCAGGGATACTCTCCAATGCAGGGCTTGCGCCGCTCGCTACAACCGGTTTCCAACTAAAGCCAGGGGAGACACGTGTCATTGAGGTGCCACCTTCTTGGTCAGGCCGATTGTGGGCCCGGACACTCTGTACCTCAGACCCCACATCCGGTAAATTCTCATGCGCCACTGGTGATTGTGGCTCTGGTGCTGTAGAATGTGGAGGTGCCGGTGCAGCACCACCGGTATCTTTGGTGGAATTTACTCTGAATGGTGGCGGTAACAACGACTTTTATGATGTTAGCCTTGTTGATGGGTATTTTTTATTTCTCAATTCCATATTTGATTATTTGTCTTGTAGAATTGAAATGTCCATTACTGAGAATTTGAACATCTTTAACACAACCAAATCTGACATTACCTATAATTACAGGTACAACATACCATTGGTTGTGTTCCCGCAAGGTGGGTCGGGCCCGAACTGTGTATCAACCGGGTGCGTTGTTGAGCTTAACGGGCCATGCCCGGAGGGCCTCAGAGTAGTCACCGGAGGACAAACCATTGCTTGCAAAAGTGCATGTGAAGCATTCGCTGATCCGAGGTACTGTTGTAGCGGGGCCTACGGGAACCCTAACACGTGTGGGCCCACATCTTACTCTCTGTTCTTCAAAAATGCGTGTCCCCGTGCCTATAGCTATGCGTATGATGACGCCACATCGACATTCACCTGTGCTTCCGGAACAGCTCAATACCTTCTCTCATTCTGCCCAAATTCATCAAGGTAACCAACTAATTATAACCTAATTTGCTTGTTTGGTAATTTATATAGTACTTGAACAATTTTAAATTTTTGGTAGCTTGAGATAATGATTTATTATATGTAGCAGTTACACAACAGGAATTCCGTAACCATCATGATGATGCATGCAATACAATCATGGCCTTACAGAGTAGAGTTTTCACGATAGCTAGCTATCTAAATTAACCTAACATAGTATAGTAAATATTTTCTCTTTTGTGCATAAATAGTAATAGAGAAGGGTTACAATACTTCGTCTTTCATACCTCATCATATTTCATTTTCAAAGTTAAAACTATGATCTGAATCGCTCAACGTGATATCCATATTAAAATATGTCCGGGAATGGAATTTTATAATTTTTGGAATTTTTAAATATTTGTTAAGATACGTACAAAATCACTGTTTTTGAAACATTTGATAACAATGATTTTCAACCTATCTAAAAAAATAGTAAAAAAGTTTCAAATATTATAGAATTTCAATACAAGCATATTTTTGTATTGATATCATGTTGAGCGGTTCAGATCGATAGTTTAAACTTTGAAAAAAAAAATACAAAAAATGAGGTATGAAAAATACCTCAGAACCCTCTCATAGTAATAATGCATTTTGAATGCATTTTGAATTTGTGCAAGAGTTATAATGGTGAGGATCTAGATCTACGTGCCTCTTTTGTGTTTATTAAGTGTCATTTTTATTTCTGATTCAGTTATCTTTTAACAGTAGGAAGCTTAAAATGTACAACTAATCTATATTTGATATATACCAACAATACACTGGTACATGCCTATCAATTAATTAATCAATCAGTTGTTGTATTTCTTTGACACTACAGTCTGAAATCATCTGGTGGAAATAATCCGGAAGCAGCTGGTGTTCCTCTGATCAACGACACAATGATATTCTCTGACGGTGGCCAATCAAAGCACTATTTTCCAAATTTCTTCTTCAAAATATTCTTTGCTGTTTTCTTAGTGCTCTCATGGTAGGCATAGCAGCTCATTGTATTAATTCACTGCACCATGTGCTACCATGATCTCACCTCCTCAAACTCACATGCTTAGCAGGTGGATTAATTGCCGGGTACTTTAGCATGTTAATTATTTCTATACGCACATGCTCCTGGTGTACTGGCATTACATGCTCCTGGAAAAGGGGTGCGATCAAATTTTGGATTTGTTTACATGAGATAGTTAGATTTTTTTTTTTTTTTTTAAGTAACATATAGGAACAGATGCAATTCAAGTTGTATAGCTTAATTGGCCATTGTTTCATTTTATTTAGTAAAATTCTGAATTTGAATTGTTATGACCAAGGTTTTAAATAGCGATTATCGTGTCATCACAAAAATACTAAATAAAACTATAGCGAGCGCTATTGACATAGCATTTTTTTTGTTTAAAAAATTATGTTTTATATTTCTACTGATTATGAACATTATCTAAAATCTCATATAGCAATAAGTAACACAAAATTGATTAAGGAATTAGAATATTCATATTGAACCAATACAAAGTCCAAATCGCAATTCAAAATATCCCTAACAATACCATAGATATCTATATTTTTTTTCCATTCAAAATAACCTAAGTATAATGGCATAAACTATATATCTTTTTCTATTAAAAAAAACTTAAGCATCATGGCATAAACTATTTATATTTTTCTATTTAAAATCAAAATCAATCCAAATCTTGAAAAAATTGATCCTTAAAAAAAAATTCAGTTTAGACATTTAAATAAAAGTCTATATAACATAGCCTACGCTATGGCGCGTAGCATGTGTAGAGCAAATAGCGGACCGCTTTTACCAGTATAGTGTCGTAGCTGAAATAGCGCACTTTGATCTCATAACTTAGCATTTAAGGTCCGAAAATGCTATTAAGCGCTATTTAGAACAATGGTTATGACTT
Source organism: Carex cristatella (assembly GCA_024447775.1). Lineage (NCBI taxonomy): Eukaryota > Viridiplantae > Streptophyta > Magnoliopsida > Poales > Cyperaceae > Carex > Carex cristatella. Next base: position 139,752 of record JAJHPF010000015.1, read on the forward strand.
CATTTTTCTTGATTAGGCAGCTTTTCCTTAATTACCTTCTCTCTTATATTTTTATTATTGGATTCAATTAATTAACTTTTGTTAATTAAAAAATGTTTTCCTTTGGTACGTGGAGAAAGGAGAGGGTTTGCAAGGTCGTGATTAGTAGTGACGATACTTCTGATTTAAATAATTTTTATGTGGTTGAAAAGTTGAGGCGTAAAGATATGTTTCTTTTTGGTCCCTTTTGGTCAACTGAGTAATAGATTTTTAATTAATCCCTCAATAAAATTATGCAGCAATTTAATTATATCCATAGGTTAATTATTTAGTAGATGTCGGTTGACAATTGACATTACACGAATGGAGAGCCAAGCGATTGGCTCAGTTTGAAACAATAACATTTTAATGTGAAAAAAATGGTTTATTTTTATTTTATTTTTTTGTTTGAAAATTTATAGACAATTGTATTGATAGAAAATATTACAAAGTAGATAGGCCCATTTATTTTCATAGAATCTGCATGCTCATAGTCCCTTCAAAATGGATTATAAAATTATAATTGGTAGAGCTTGATTGGACATAAAAGAGCAGAGCTGGGCTGATTGGGCTTTGGGCTAGAAATGGAAATTATTTGAAGATTACAGGGCTGGACTGATCCATTAAAAGGCCCAGTGGGGCCTTGAGTCCTGACATGTATTGTCCTAATAAATTGTTCGAATATTTTAAAGCCCAATGATCAAATAAAATCAATTTTAATAATAAACTAAAGTTCTGTTAAATTTAGAATATAGTTAATTTTGACAGATGTGGCAGATGATCTCTATATATTGTAAGCATTGCTCGAAGCATGTGTTGTGTTTCTTTTCCGGGCGTATTAGAATTTAAAATTAATGGTTTTTTTTCAGGGTAATCAGTTTAATATATTTTTATGGTAGTTTTAATACTAGGGGTGGAAAATTCATTTAATCCATAAATCACCGTTTTTAAAGCTCGATTTAACAAATTATTATTGATTGGTCTAATTATGTAAACATGTCTATGTGATAAATTAAGGGCATATTTAAAATTTGATAGATGATAAGAAATTTTTATATATGTACACTGACGGTGTTTAGGGGTGTCAATGGTACTGTTTCATATGTTTATCCGTTCTATACCGTATACGGAGTAAAGATTTTTTTTTTCGTTGTTAAGGGTACAGGTAAAGCTTATTTCGTACCCGTTATCCGATCGGATAATTACAAAAAGAAATTATATTTATTATATATATTAATAAGTATTGAAAAGAATATTTTAATTGGTTTACATGCGCTTAGCATGATCATAATTTTTTCATTAAAGTACTAGACGTGTGAAATGAATATATATGTTTTAATGTTTTTATTTAATAAATAATAAAAATAATTATTGTGTCAAAACGAGTAAAGAGTAGGATACGGACAAAATAATTTGAAACGGAGAAGAATAAAATACAAATAAGACAAATTTGTAACGAGTGCAGGTATAAAGATGCTTCCATCCAATCCTAACCGTACCTGTTAATACCCCTATCAGTAATGCAGTTTCATACAGCCAATGCCGTCCAGCTGCAAGAAATCAAATACAAACATCTTTTGTTTCAATAATCTGAAAATATGTTTTTCGGATTAGTTCAAAATTTAATAGGAACAAGATAATTTTTTAACTCTGCCTACCCGTGCCCAATTAAACAGTTGCGGTAGAAAATTGCCTAGTTTGAATTTTTTTTTATTTGGAACATGGTTTTTTTTTTTTTTTTTTTTTTTTAACTCTAGCTATCTAATTAAACATCTGCAGTATGCTCTCTAACCCTCACTCAAACCCGATTCACTCTAAACCCAAATCCGCTAATTATAACTCAACCCGTTCGTCCAAAGAGAAATGCGTGAAGGAAATCTTCGACAAGTTTGACAATTCTAAGGCGATCTGCGATCGGTGATCCGAAAATATGGAGGAGAAAGGTGAAATGTGCGGAGAAGAACAAACACCACCTCTCCGCCCTTGATTCCTCTCCGTCAGTCCTCTATCTACCCTCCGTCCCAACGTTAAAGGGTAGTCCTATTTTATTTTTAATTTTGAATTGGGATTTTTTGGTTGAGATAGATTTTTTTTTTAAGTAAAGAGAGGTTAATTTTGAATTAAACAGAATTATTCCTCAGAATATTGATAAGATGCCTTAATAGCGAGAACTAGCATTTAGTTAGTGACAAAGACACATGATCTCTATATGAGAGGTTATAAGTTCGAAATTCAAATGAAGAAAATCATTTGTTATAATAACAATGATATTAAATAGCACGGTACCAGACACACTGATAAGTATAGTGACAAACAAATAGTTCGGGTTCAGTTCAGTGGGGTCAAAAATTTGTGATTCAGGTATAATCCGGAAATGATTCGGTACAACAAGGAAGCAAAAAAAATTCACATTTTTCTCGCAAATAATTTGTGATTCACATTTTATTTGCATTTTAAATAGAGTTCGGTTCGGAAACGTAGAAAAAAACGAACAAAACGCAAATTATTCGCAAAATTATACGCGTATATTGTCACTGTGCTGATAAGTGATACCGATACGTATACCACAACACAAAACACGTTTATCTGTCCCATCCCTAACCAAAAGAAAAGCAAATATTCATATTGCATCTAGAGTCTAAACGAAGTCATGAAACATCATAGGGATCAACCAAATTAAAACAAAAGACAACTGTAAATTAATTAAATTTCTTGACAAGTCATTACCAAATGGGTACGAACCGAGTCAGATACTGACTGGAGAATTTGTTCAGCTACAAATTTTCAAATGAATGATGTGGCATATTTGGTTGTAATTGGACACACAAGAAACAGAACATGTAGCTGGCTATAAAATTTCATCCAAGCAGTACTAAATCTAGTCCTTTTTTTTTTTTTTTTTTTTTTTGCTTGTGAAATTTCTCAAAATTTCACTCTTTAGTTACTGTGACCATTGCCATTGTAACCTATGTTCATGTTTTTCAGGATCCAGAGCCAAATGTTGGGTGCTAGCAGTGCAAGGTCATGAATTTATTCGAATAAATAAAACCCTAAATTCTAAACCCCAAAACATTAATTAGAATGATTTTAAAGGATCATGAATTCAAATTGTGAATATATTATGGATATCAATTTGTGGGTCTTATTTATTTGATACAAGAGTTGTAACAAATGTTCTTCATTCCCATCAAACAAGTAGACAAAATATATAAACTGTTATCTCTGTTTCAATCTCTTCATCTCCTCGGTTCTTCAACGTAGGAGAGAAGTAAGAGGTGGTACAAAATATATTTGCTTTTCTAATTTATTTGTAAGGGAAAATGAGATTAATTTTTCTTTCATTTTTTGTTGAAAAAAAAAATCAATGAATATGGAAAAAGAACAACCTAGTGGTCCATTTGTAACTAAATATATAATTTAACACTGACCTGTAGAAAATTTGCCACTAACTAAAAATATATAGCAGTGCTCTAATATATCCCATATTTTATGACAAAAAAAATAAAGAGTGAGTCTACAGTACTACGCATATCACGATTTAGTCCGTAATACCGATCAATATTTTTGTTTTCAAAATTCTAACGGTCGATCTGAACCGTTCAAAATGATTTTCATATGAATATGTACTTGCAGACCAAAATTTATATTTTTTTTTTAAAAAATGACTATTTTTTAAGATAGGTAGAAAATCACTGTTTTTGGATGGTCCAGAATTTTCAGATCAAGTCATTTTTTACCAATCTTAAAAAATAGTAAAAAAATTCTAAAAAATATAAAATTTCGTCTGTAAGTAGATATTCATATAGGGATCATGTTGAACGGTTCGGATTGACCATTAAGATTTTGAAAACGAAAATATTGACTTGTATTACGGAGAAATCCGTAATATGCATATTATAGACTCACTCAAAAATAAATATGCAGGGAATGTTTGTTTTACTTTTAAAAATAAGTATTTAATATTAACCATCCAATAAGTAGGAAATATTTGTTTTAGTTTTAAACCTTTTTTTTATAAATTTTTAATAAGAAAATATTCACTAATAAAGGAAAAAAAATATCATTCAATTTTAGAAAACCTCCACAAAATGAAATATTCAATAAAAGCTCGATGTTGTATAGCAAATTAAAAATAAAAATATGTAACTAGATTTACTACATGAAAGGATACAACATACTCGGTTCAAAAATCAGAATTGGAAATGAATAAAATGAAAGTCGATGCAGGCCACTTAGAGAAAAAAAAATGTAACACACCGTGACGTTACGTGACAAACACGCCGTTGGACGGCTCGATGAACTTTTGAGTCGCGAGGAACACCCTTCAGTTCTCTTGTTCCTCGTTTAATGGCATGGCCTCTCCATATGGAAGTTGTCGGGAGCTGGAGCTTGCTTTGTGAGTTTTTAGTTTCTTGGCTCCCTTCCTAAGATTCATTTTCTGCAATAAAATATTTAAAAATATGAGTTTTGGTCAATTTTATCTAAGTGCCATTTTCTGCAATAAAATATTTAAAAATATGAGTTTTGGTCAATTTTATCTAAGTGCGGACCGCACTGGGGCTGGTGCGGACGCACTGCGTTCAAAACATGTTACAAATTGGTTAAGATTTCTTAAAATGCGGCCGCACTTGGTCGCAGTGCGGCCGCACTTGGTCGCAGTGCGGCCGGCATTCTGCACTTATTCAAATTTAGTTTCCTTTACCCTAGTGCGGCCGCACTTGGTCGTAGTGCGGCCCGCACGCTATGGCCAATTTCTAGGTTTTCACCATTTTTTCGTGATCTAACCAAATTTTTGGCCGAAACCTTCAATCAAACACTTGAATAATGTAAATAGAGAGTAAGAGAGATCAAACCTTTTGTAGATCACGAGAAATTGAAGAAAAACTTGAGAAAAATCGAGAAGAGAGGTGGTTTGCCTGAAGAAGAAGAAGAAGAAGAAGAAGAAGAAGAGAAGAGGGAAAAGAGAAGAAAATAGAGAAAGAATGATTTTGAGTAGAGAAGAGAGAAAAGAGGAGGAATAAGAGAAGAAGAGAGGGAGAGTTTTTAGGGAGAAAATTTTGGTTTTTGAATGAAAATGAAAGGTTTTTCGATTTTAAAACGAAAGAATGTGAAGGAAAAGTCGGTTAAAGAGGAAGGATCCGCGTGCAGCCCGCATGGGATATTTAAAACTAATTTTTTTATATAAAATATTTCAAAACGTTTAGTGCGGACGCACTGCGCTCGGTTTGTCTCATAGCTCTGCGAAAATTACCCTATCTCTTGAGTGCGGCCCGCACTCAGGTAAAATTTCTTGTTTTAAGTTCTGAAAATTTTGGCTAAATAGGGGATTGAAATACTAAACTAAGTAAAAGTAAGTGCTAAGAATAAAGAGAAACTGTAAAACCTTGGGTTGCCTCCCAAGAAGCACTCCATTTTACGTCGCGAGCTCGACACCATTCGAGTTTGTCATGGCGGTTGGAAAGGAATTTTTCCATCACTTGCAACTTTTTGATTGTCCTTCTTCTTAAATTTCCTCTTGATTCTATTCTTAAATTTCTCCATCAACTTTATTGATTTTTCTTTTAGGAACCAAGTTTGTTTTGTCTTGTCGATCTCTCTTGGTTTGTCGGTTTCAGATGTTGCCACCGACTTTTCTTTCATCTTTTCTCTATTCACCTGCGTAGTTTCTATCATGCAAACTAACTTTTCATTAGAAGGTTTTAATAATTTATAAAAAAATTATGTTATGGAGAAAGAAAATTCTCCTTCTTTGACATTGATGCTTGCACTTGCTGTCGCAAATAAAGCTCGACCTAATAGAACCGTCAGTTGTGCATCCGTTTTAATGACAATAAAATTGGCAGGAATTTTTAATCTTACTAATTTTTACTTCCATATATTTCAAAATACCGAGAGGAGATCGTTCAGTTCCATTGGTAATAGTTAATGTCATATCGGTTGGTACTAAATTACTATACTTAAGTTTGTTAAAAACTGATTTAGGTATGAGACTTACACTTGCTCCTAAGTCACACATTGCATTTTCAGTATTTATCGTGTCTATAGAGCAAGGTATTGAAAAACTACCGGGATCTTTTAATTTGGTACGTAAACTAGACGAAAAGATTGTGTTACATTTTTCATTTGATACCATAGATTCACTATCTTCAATTGGAGGGACTACCTCGGTAATTGAGATAGCAATATTTGATTTCTTTGTGTGGTCTATAGAATTAACAACCTATTTATCTAGTTTATTCTTCAATAATCTTTGAGAATATGGCACAAACCTTAGCAAAGGAATATACTGAGCGATTTCAGCTTGTTTTACCTTTTTCAATGTTGGTTTGGTTTCATTTGAAGGAGTTGAAGCATTTTGTATCTCATTTTGAGGTTGTTTGTTGTGCTCTTCTTCACCGGCCATCATAGGGTATTCAAATTCCTTCTCATTCCTCACCGTCTCGGCATTCACCTACTTTCTCGGATTGATGTTGGACTTGCCTGGAAGTATGCCTTGTGGTTGAGAGGAGGATGATGCTTGTTGTGCTAGTTGTGTTTCCAGTATCTTTGTTTGGGTTGCTAAGAACTCTACCTTTTGAGCTAAATTTTTAAAGAATCCGACACATCGATATTGGTAGCCCTTTGGTGGCTGATAAATTTATTTTGTTGAAATATTAAACTTTCTATCATTTTTTCTAGTTTGGTCATTTGAGAAATTTGAGAAGGTCCTTGATATTGGTTTGACCGGTTTGGTATTGGTTACCACTACCTTGGTATTGGTTGGTGTTATCATTATCGTTCTTCCATTTAAAATTCGAGTGGTTCCACCTCGAATTCAGATTGTATGTGTTCGAATTAAAGTTACATTTGTTGTAGACGGGGTCGTTCCTCTTGTCTCCTTGGTTGTAGAATATGCTATTAATTTGTTCTACTTGGTCGTCACCCTCCAAGGGAGCTTGGCATTCAACGGTTGCATGACCCACATCTCCACACATGCCACAAGGAGCCTTCTTTGCAAAAGATTTTATTTGTTGCATCTGTGTGATTTGATGTTACATGGCGTCTATTTTGGCTTGTAGAGTGGTAACTTCGTCTACCTTTATAACTCCAGGATTTGCCATGGATCGCCCCCCTTTTTCGGTCGTCCACTCTCGTTGGTTAACCGCCATGTCCACAATCATTAGCAAGGCTTGTTCGGGATACATCTTGGACATATTCCCACAGGCGGTTAAATTCAAGTAAGTCTTTGTGGCAATCGGGCATCCGCCAAAGAAAAACTGAAACAACAACCAATTGTCGAGGCCATAGTTGGGACACAAGCGTTGAAGCTCCGCCCATCGATCCCATGCCGCCGTTAGTGATTTCCCTTCCCCTTGTTTAAATATAGTAATTTTAGCTCTAAAATGTTGGATTTTCAATGGAGGGAAATATTTTCCCCAAAACAATTTTTCTAAGTCATCACATTCCCAATATTTTGTCAGTTTACAGTTCTAAGCCAAGTTCTTGCACTATCCCTAAGAGAAATGTGAAAACATTTTAATTTTAGGTTGTCTAATTCTGATCCCTCTTAGGCAAACGTGCCACAATGTCCCTCAAACACTGCAAGGTGTGCATAGATCTTCGTTTGATGCCCTCCAAACTGACTTTGACCTAAAAAATTAATAAGAGAGGATTAAGATTATGAACACTTCCCCCTTGTGGGATATAACCAAAATGGCGGCCCTGATTTTGTTGATGGCCATTGAACAAGGGATTGTTTCGAGCATGGTTGTTGGCATGGTTGTTCCTGTTTTGAGCTTGGTTTTGTGGTCCAATGTTTGGATCCGGAACGTTTCCTCCTTGGATGTTACGTCCGTTGTTTGGTGCGGTGTTATCACCAATCACCTCCTCTTCAAATCACGCAATCACATGAATAATAATAGCAACAAGAGCAAACATGCAAACAAACAATCATAATAAAGAAAACTATTCATGTAAGGTAGATTTAACACAAGTTTATGTTTTTAGCCTAAGCCTCTAGAGAGGAAATCTAGTCTCTCATGGGTGCGCTAATATCCAAAAGAAATACAAGAGTAAACATGATAAAAATTAAGAAAAACAAGTAGGAAATAGAATACACCAATCTCCTAGCTTGCTGCCCCTAGTCTTCAATTTGATTTGCTCGAGTAACCTTCAATCTTTCATTCGATCTCCTTGCATCGCGTGAGAAGAGTAGAGAGAAGTGGAAAATTAGGTCTAGTAAAAGGTGGAATAAAGGATGGAATGAAAAATAGAATCAAAGATGAAATCAAGATGATATCTCCTGCTGCTTCCCTGCCAATATATATAGTCATTTTCATGTCTTGGAAAACAATCCAACAAAATCTGGCATTAAATCTGAGGAGATATCGCGAAATAAAGTAAGATCGGCATTGGTGTGGCCAACCATGCGGGCTAATAAAAAATTCATGCGGCCTATGTAAAATTCGTGTGGCATATGAAAGAATCAAGGATTTTGTGTGGGTTGTTGTGCAGCTGAAGGAACCTGCACAAGAAGGATTGTGTGGCCCGCACCGAATTCGTGTGGCCCACAATTTTCTTTGTGGATTCTGGAGAGTTCTTGGATCTTCACTCCATTCTTCGATTTTATTTTGTGTGGCCCGTATAGAATTTGTGTGGCCCACACCAGCTTGTATTTTTGCTCCATTTGCTCGATTTCTGCAATTAAAACAAGACAAAATTAGTAACTTGATTCTTGAATGTATTTTACTCTAAATTAAACTAAAATACAAGAAATTTGACACAATTTAAGAGGTAAAACCTTAATCAAAGATATATATAATTGAGGCCTATCACAGAGTGGACAGAAAACATATAGTTTTTCATTTTTTATATAGTTTAAATATTTTTTGTATAAACAAAAAATATGGTTATTGTATTATGTTATGTACTAGTAAGAGCCATAATAATTTTATTATGATTATTTTAATAATGATATGATTCGTTTAATTTTTAATCATTCTCATAGCACCATTCACGTAAGATGAAAACTAAAAGACAGTCTATGGTATTGGTCATCCATGTGAAAACATGAGAAAGTAGGAACGCATGATGACCGGACCCGCTCCGCATGAATATATTACCTGCTTCAAAAATAAAATTGACAACACATGCATTACACACAGATTAACAACGAATATTTTTCGGAACTTTTGATGTGCCTAGTTTCATAGCGTTAGCAAACAATAAAATTCAAAATATTAGAGTAGTTTAGGATCAATATCTGAATAGTAGTGTGACGGTGAGTATATTTAATTATTGTCAGAGTATGACAGTGATTGAAAAAGCGAATCAGATCATGGTGCGATATGAAAATTAAGATATTAGAGTGATTAAGATAGAATTATAATATTAAAGTAGTTTAAAAAAATTTATGAGAATAAAAGAATAAATTTAAAAATTACAGTTATTTGACCAATTAGAAATACATTTTCTAAAATAAACCGAAACCCGCCTCAATTTCATTCCCTTCCCTTGCAATTTCTATTTCTCCTCTCTCGCGAGCGCTCTTGCATCATGCTTCCACCAACCGTCTCTTTATATCCAAATAAACTAGATCTGTCAATATTTTTAGCGGGGGTATTTTGTTTGATAGATTTTCAAAGGAGGGTATTATATATATATATATATATATATATATATATATATATATATATAGGTTTTGGCTAATATGCTACGCGTAGCTAAGAGACCTCCGTGCTACGGCTCAAAATTTGAATTTTCAAAATCCTAACGGTTGATCCAAACCGTTAGATATGTTCCACATATTGAAATGTACTTGGAGACCAAATTTTATATTTTTTGGATTTTTTTTACTATTTATTAAGCCACTTTGAAAATCGCCGATCCAACGGTGGCTTAACCAAACAAAGGAAACCGTTGGATCAGCGATTTTCAAAGTGGCTTAATAAATAGTAAAAAAATTCCAAAAAATGTAAAATTTGGTCTCCAAGCACATTTCAATATGTAGAACACATCTAACGTTCGGATCGACCATTAGAATTTTGAAAACACAAATTTTGAGCCGTAGCACGGAGGGGCTCTTAGCTACAAGTAGCACCGTAGCCCGGTCCTATATATATATATATATATATATATATATATATATATATATATATAGGACGTGGCTACGGTGCTACGCGTAGCATAGAGATCTCCGTGCAACGGCTCAAAATTTGAATTTTCAAAATCCTAACGGTCGATCCAAACCGTTAGATGTGTTCTCCATATTGAAATGTGCTTGGAGACTAAATTTTATATTTTTTGGAATTTGTTTACTATTTATTAAGCCACTTTGAAAATCGCTGATCCAACGGTGGCTTAACCAACAGTGAAACCGTTGGATCAGCGATTTTCAAAGTGGCTTAATAAATAGTAAAAATAATCCAAAAAATATAAAATTTGGTCTCCAAGCACATTTCAATATGTAGAACACATCTAACGGTTTGGATCGACCGTTAGGAATTCAAAAATTCAAATTTTGAGCCGTTGCACGGAGGCCCTCTATGCTACGCGTCGCATATTAGCAATTTCCTATATATATATATATATAGAGAGAGAGAGAGAGTACAGCTAATGTCATAATGTTACAATTTCAGCCTAAGTTATAGCGAGTCAGTTTTCACGATTTCAAGGTCCAAAAATTCGATCTGAGCCACTCAACATGTTCTCCATATTGAAATGTGCTTAGAGACCAAATTTTACATTTTTTGGAATTTTTTTACTATTTATTAAGACACTTTGAAAATCGCTGATCCAACGGTTTTACTATTTGGTTAAGCCACTGTTGGATCAGCGATTTTCAAAGTGGCTTAATAAATAGTAAAAAAATTCCAAAAAATATAAAATTTGGTCTCCAAGCACATTTCAATATGGAACATGTTGAGCGATTCGGATCGATTTTTTGGACTTTGAAATCGCAAAAACTGACTCATTATAACTTAGACTGAAATTATAACGTTATGACATTAGCCGGACTCTATATATATATATATATATATATATATATATATATATATATATATATATATATATATATATATATATATATATATATATATATATATATATATATATATATAGTAGAACTAGGGTGCTCCTAAGTTCACCAAAACTCTTGTGAATTTGACTCTAAAATATATTGAATCGACTTTAAACGATGAATCCAAACAGTTGAAACCCTTCTACTTAATTAGTGATGCGTCTACATGTCAAAATTTTAAAGTTTCGAATTAATTTAATATAGAGTCAAGTGGTCAAAATTTAAGGTTTGTAAATTAATTTTAATGCATTCATTTTTTGGACTCCTTTGACCACTTGATTCTATATTAAATTAATTCGAAACTTTAAAATTTTCACATGTAGATGCATCAATCATTAGGTAGAAGGATTTCAACGGTTTGATTCATCGTTTAAAATTGATTCGATATATTTTAGAGTCAAGTTCACAAGAAATTGGGTGAACTTAGGAGCACCCTAGTTCTACTCTCTCTCTCTCTCTCTCTATATATATATATATATTTTTTTTTTTTTGGGGCCACAGAAAGAGTAATTGATTAACATGTTATATATTAATTGCCGCTATCGAGTTTCTTAAAAAATTAAAAATAAAATTTTGTGTTGAGAAAAGCATTGTAATTTATAACCCTTCTTGTTTTTGATATAAAGGTGTACGAATCCGGTTATGTTCCTTCGCAAAATAAAGATATGTTCATATTTCGATTTCATATCTTGATTTCTTAAAATAAATTATAATTGATATGCACCGCTCAATATATTCTACACATTAAAATTTTGTCGTAAATCAAATTAATTTATACTTTGATATTTGATTTTGTGGATAGCAAGAAATTAATTCGTTAATGCAATTGGTATAAATTAACCGTTCAATACTATGATCATGCTTATGAATAGAAAATAGTAAAATAAGAATCTAAAAACCCGTGTACCCGAAGCAATTAGTTGCCAAACTACCAAAAAGTATTATAATCAATTAATAGTGATATAAAATTAGGATCCGAATCTGCTGCGATTCTTCGCTGTGAACAGTGTTCCTAAAATTTCTGCTTTTCTAAATCCAAATGTTGAATTTTTTTTAGATTCGTTCACAGAAAAATAAATTGTTTCAAAATACGTGCATAGAAAACATTGGATGGTCGGATTTACAAAAGCAGAGATTTTAAAAACACTGTTCCTCAGCTTTAGATCGCAACAGATGTGAATCCATAAAATTAGACATTACAAACACATGCAAAAATATTGCAAAAATATTGTAGTTAATGGTTTGCTTTAGACCTACAACTACAAGACTACAACTTGGAGAAGCACTTTTGTGGAAATTTGCTGTCAATAAAAACATTATCTGCCTACGTACCTACCAAAATAAGTTTTATAATCAAAAGTGTATTAGTAATATAAAAAGGCTACACAAACAACTTTCATTATTTAAAGGCTTGCCCTTTCCTTCCAACGTCAATAAATGAAGCACTGAATATAAATCATTCTCCTAAATTTAAGCTGCAGAATCATTTGCATGTATATCTTCACGATTGATCCGGAACTGACAAATTAAGTCCTCAATTAATTGTAAGTTCTACATTCTTGCCCTCATAGTAAAGATCTGCTGTTGGATTTTGCTTCTGTTATGTCTTAATTTCTTCCCTCTAGCTGTTGCTTTCCAATTAAAAGCATGATTTTTGCTATACCAGCGCATGTTTATATATATGCTTGTATTGACTTCGATCTACTGGATTTCCAATTAAAACTCGTATGTTTCACTTTCTTGAATTAATTATCAGAGATCTCGATCCAAAGTGCAATGCAGATTAGGATAGGCACATTCACATCACATATATTTATATTAACACAGCATCTTTAATAAAATTTAATGTAGAGACAATTTTGCCCCTCTTTAAATGCTTTGCTAATTATCATATATAATGTAATTAATATCTTGATCATGTATTAAATTATTTGATTTCTATAATTGCTGGATTTTTATTTTTATTTTTATTTTATTTTACATTGAGCTAATATCTTTCTGCTTCATTTTTCTCATAGAACTATACAACTATAATCTTCACTAAAACCATCAATCAATTGAAATTTCAAGCATAGACATCAATTAATTTCCACTGAAACCAAATTAATTTAAGTTATGCATTTAACTTTTTTTTTTGTAATTTTTTTTATATTATGATAAACTCACTTTAATTATGATACTTATTATCTACGAAAAAAAACTTTTAATTTATTATTTTAATCATAAGTTGAATGTTAACATTAATCATGATAATTTAAATTCAATATGTTTTTAAATTAGTAATCATGTTGTTTTTTAGTGATTTTTTGCGCAAAAAAATAAATAAAATGTTAAGTGACAAAATAATTTTTTTATAGTAGATTGTGAAAAAAAATTGTGAAGTTGGATAAAATAAATCATTATACATAATGATGACATATTTTAAAAATATAATATAATCATTCACTGTTGTAGTTCTCTTAATAAATCAGAAATATTCAATTAATGAAAACAAATAAAGAATATTTATGACATTAATCTAACTTCTAAGGAAATATATCATATAATAGCATCAGAGAAACAAATTTTGATAAAATATAACTTTTAAGGAAAAAAAATAACGGGATAATAGAGGGAGAGAGAAACAGTTTTTAAAGGAATCAATTAATGAAGAGTAAAATTGTCTATATTATAAAATATATTGATAATGTTGTGTTAATAATTTTTTTTGTTGTTTTAATATCATCACCCTGCAGATTACTGTAGGTTTGGGTAACAATTGTTATACCTTTGGATGCGAATCCACAGACACTATTGCCCACCTTAAAGCAGCAGTGCATGCTGAACTAGGTACTCCACCTCATAAACAAAGGCTTATGCATGATCACGCACAAGTGGGAGCTATTTTTCTAGAGAGCATGACACTGGGTGCCTGCCTCCCAGGAAATTGCATGCTTAGTCTTCAATCTTTTGCAAGCGATGGTGGTGAAGTGTATGTCATCCTTGTTTAATTATTTAAGCTCAATTTACATGCATCTTAATTAATTTGCAACTCAAAATCATATATATATATAGAGTTAGGCTATTGTGCTTTGGGAAGTAAAGCGGATGTTTTACTTCCCGCTCAAATCTCCATTTTTAAAGTTCAAATAGTTGATCCAAACATTAGATGTGATCTCCATATTGAAATGTACTTGGAGACCAAATTTTACATTTTTTGGAATTTTTTTACTATTTTTTAAGCTACTTTGAAAATTGCTGATCCAACGGTGGCTCAATATGAACAGTGAAACCGTTGGATCAGCGATTTTCAAAGTGACTTAAAAAATAGTAAAAAATTTCAAAAATGTAAAATTTGGTCTCCAAGGACATTTCAATATGGAGATCACATCTAACGGTTTGGATTGACTATTTGAACTTTGAAAATGGAGATTTGAGCGGAAAGTAAAACACCCGCTTTACTTCCCAAAGCACAATAGCCTAACTCTCTCTCTCTCTCTCTCTCTCTCTCTCTCTCTCTATATATATATATAGAGTAAATCTAGAGTGTGACGTGCTCACCAAGAGTATTTGGTGAACACAACTCCAAAGATACATCGGATCGCCTTCAAATGATGAATCCAAACCGTTGAAATCCATGTACTTTGTAAGTGATGCATGTACATGCCAAATTTTGGAAGTTTCGAATTCATTTGCTACGAGGTCAAGCAGTCAAAGTAATGATTTTTTTAATAAATTATTCTATTAGTTGTTTTATATATTCATTTTTCATCATTACTTTGAACGCTTAACCTCGTAGGAAATGAATTCGATACTTCAAAAATTTTGAATGTACATGCATCACTCACGAAGTACATGGATTTCAAAGGTTTGAATTTGTCATTTAAAGCCGATCCGATGTATTTTTGGAATTGTGCTCACCAAACCCTCTTGGTGAGCACATCACACCCTAGATTTACTCTCTCTCTCTCTCTCTATATATATATATATATTAAGCCACCTTGAAAATGTGCTTGGAGACCAAATTTTATATTTTTTTTTAATTTTTTTACTATTTATTAAGCCACTTTGAAAATTTCTGATCCACTATGAACGGTTCGGATCGACTGTTTGAATTTCGAGAACAAAGATAAAGACACGGGGTATGGTTGAGACACAAAACCTATGGTGCATTTTAACCCCACTCATATATATATATATATATATATAGAGAGAGAGAGAGAGAGAGAGAGAGAGAGAGAGAGAGAGAGAGTAAGGCTACCATGCTTTGCAAATTAAAGTGGGAGTTTTAATTTGCGCTCATATCTCTATTTTTAATGTTCAAATAGTCAATCCAAACGTTAGATGTGTTCTTCATATTGAAATGTGCTTGGAGACCAAATTTTACATTTTTTGAAATTTTTTTACTATTTATTAAGCCACTTTGAAAATCGCTGATCCGATGGTCCAGAAATTTTTACTGTTCACCCGAATTTTTAGATTTTCAACGCTGGAATTTCCCATCACACAGGCGATTCTCAACTTCCACATAACACAATTCCACAAAAACCGCCAATCCAGTGGGAAATCCATCCAACACTAGAAGGCCGCCAACCCGCTGGGAAATCCATCCAACAACGAGAGGCTACAATCACATATCAAATTCCAACCTCAGACCCGCTATCCCGTTAAATATGTCATTATAATCCAATATGTAATACTCATATTCAAATCAACCATACAAAACGAAAACACAGATTATAGAGAAGTCTGGTTACCTGATAGCGAGATATTCAGAATTTCAAATATAATTGCAAGGGCAATCCGAAATCACTGCGACGTAGTTGGAATTCAAATTGAGCACACAATCAAATGATAATCTATTTTCTTGTTTTCTAACTTATATTTTTGTTTGATTTTTCTTTCTCCGATGAGAGAATGAGAGACAGAGAGAGATAAGAGGAACATGATTAAAAAAGTATTATTAGGTGTGAGCGGGTTATTAGTGGTTTTTAGATCAGGGGTGCAATCCAAGAGATGATTTTAAACAGAGGGGTGCAATGCGAGCCACACACACATGCACCTTTTGATTATAATAGTTTCTATAACTGATTGTGATTACACCATATAAAATAACGTTCAAGTAAAGATGTACGATTGAATATATTTAAGAAAAATATATATATTCAGACAATAAGACGATGATATGAATGGTAGCTATGTAGTATATTTTGACAATATTAAAATAATAATGAAAATAGTTGTGATATATAATTATTGCGGATATTTGAGATATTTGATAAAATATAGTTTAAAATTAATATAAATACGTACAAATACATGAATTAAGAAAAGAAAATACGATTTCTTTTCTCTTGGTTATATTTAAGATAATTTACTATTAAAAAAATTCCAACAGTGACATATATAATGTTTTGAACATTATAATTAAAATCTTTTAAACATAATTAACAGTAACTAAATTTTCCGGGATGTTACATTCTTCCCTCCTAAAATAAGAATTTTGTCCTCAAAATTCAACAATAAACTTGTAAATACGAGCACTATGCTTTTGTTGCACAACTCTGATTAAATTATAAAACTATCTTCAAGAATAAATCAAATGAAGTACTTTTAACATATCTAACGAGATCAAATTAGACATATTAATTTGATCAGTAATCAATAACTTTAAAGTAGTTGGATTTCACATGTCAGAATCAACCATGAAATGAAATAAAGACATGTTGGTTTGGTAACGAAACAAATAACACAAGATTAAGAGGTAGAATAATTTGGAGTTGTCAGTGAAAGATGCAATTCGATCAGTAATAAAGTTATTTTATTGTAATATAGGGATTCGATGTCTATTTATTTATAGCGATCCGTTTTGAAATATAGGGGTACTGTACAAGATTTAGATCAGATTTGACAATTAGAATTCGATGTCTTTTTAAATATAGAGATCCGTTTTGAAATATAGGGATTAGGGTACCGTACTAGATTTAGATCAGATTTAGCAATTAGAATTCGATGTCTATTTAAATATAGGGTTAAATAGGGGGGCAGTCTGTTTTGAGATTAGTGCCGAGTTAATTAAAATAAACTCAGATCTAATTATACTCCATACATATGCTATTATTCACGCTGTGAAAAATAAAAAAAATTAATTCAAGATTTTCAAAGCTAATATTCTCCATTTAGAACGAACAAGGTGGATCAGCAACCATTATAGGAAGTTTTTAGTTTAGACTGTACAAAAATATTTCACAGCTCCTAACTCCTTTTATTAATTTGAGATTGAAATTTCGGATAAAAATATATGCAACTCCTTTTAAATAGAAACGGACCTGAGTGACTTGAGGCCCAAGAAATCATTAGCTGTCCGTCTCCATCGTTCCAACTTGCACCCGTTCCTCCCCAAATTCCCCAAAATTCGCCATGGGCAGGAAGAGGAAGAACACAGCAACAGGATCACGTCTCAATCTCACCAAGGAATGCCACTGTCCCAATGAAGATCAAAAAGTAGCTGTCACGCGCAGAGAAGAAAAAGAAGAAAAAACCCCCAATTGTAGCGAGAGCTCCAAATCCCAGATCATATCCTTCCAAAATCAGAAGCATCTTGAGGTCGCTTGAGTGTATCTGTTTGAGCAAAGCAACCTAGAATAAGTTTCGAACAGAAATATCCAGTTATAATTACCTGTATTTTAGGAACCAAAAGGGTCTTGTTATTTATTTTTATTTTGCCTAGGCAATTACCCTGCATGCCAGTAAAAGTAATAGTGCCTCTTTGTCATACTGCCCTCCAGAGTTCAGATTGACAAGTTTGTTTAACTCTGCATTAATTAATGTGTTCATTTTCAACCTTTGATTCTCATAATGCAGTTTTAGGGTTGTTAAACCTCTTTTCCATATGTGTAGGATTATTATCCTGAGGCTGAGGGAACAGATACACAGCCATCATGGAGACCTCCAATGCCTACAGAAGATGGCATTTGGAAACCAATTCTTGTGAAGACAAATGGTGAAGGGAGGGAGAGGCTCCTGTGTGCAGAGCCGTTGCTAGAGGTTTATGATGTGAAAGTGGACCTGTGTGGGAAGACGAAGACTTACGGCAATATCCATGGCAAGATCATATTGGACTGCACTTGCTACAGAACACGCATCTTCAATCTCGACAAACAAAGTGCTCTGATGATTGACAAAAAGGTTACGATACACTACTAATATCCATCCTACCTCTCACTCTCTAGATCTCAACATCTCTTTTCATTTTTCTAGGGTTCCTTGCCGTTAGTCGGTCCTGATATAGCCCCTATAGCTTATGATCCCATCCTGATCATGGTCGACCTCAACATAGATGACGACAAACTATGTGAAGATATTATAGAATGGAAGCCTATTTACAAGCGCACAAACGAGTGGTTGTATGACGAGATCAAAGGAAGGAATGGTTCCGTCGAGGTGACCTATGTTGTCATGAAGGATGCTTGGCTTGCTGAGCTAGATGTCAAGCTAATCAAGTTGACGACTAAAGAGGCAACAACAAGTTCAAGAATTCATGGTGATATTATCGTTTACATCAACGATATGCAGTACCTGAGATACTTTGTTTTCAGCAACAAAGCCGGTGACTGCTTCACTATTAAATCTCTGGAGTCCTTCCCCTTGTATAGATCTCTGTTTTGTTGCCGTTCGGGCTCGTCCCTGGTTGTTAAAGTTGATCTTTGGGATGCTGACACAAACGAACCCTTTGTACGTGGCGCATTGCTATTCCCACCCGAGTATTATGGTGACTCTGTGGGGAAGCTCAGCAGTCCGTATGGCGAGATTCAAGTAACTGTTAATTGGGTGTACTACATGGAACATTCAAAAACATGTGATGCCCTACGGGGTTGTCATCCTTGGGTTGACCTGCTACAGTATCACATAGATCGTACGTACTGACCTTTGATATTGCAATGCTTCTGTAATCGTTTTAGTCTCTTAATTTGTTGGTTCAGGACATACCATGTTTTCTTAGAATTGAATGAGATTAAAAAGTAATGATGAACAGCATGGGACTGTTTTAGTGTGTTTTGGATTGTTGGAATACATGTATTTTGAGGAATGTTTGTTTTTGCTTGGTCTGTACCATATCCTGTTCATTTGGCGATACCAATATCACTTACACATGGAGAATGCATTTTGAGGATTGTTGGAATTAACACATGTTTTTTTTCTTCTTTTCAAACACTTCTTTTTCTGGCAATTGCCAAGCACGTAGTGAATATTTAGAATTCTGGCTGGTTGTAAGCATGAAATGCTCCGGTTAATCAACATTATAGCATTATTACTAATTAGATATAGTACTAATTTAGAACAAAATGCATGTCTCCCAATCGAATCGAGCTGCTGCCTAGGTTTTTTTTAGGTTTGATACCAAAGTGGTGGTTCAAATAGCACGCACAAATATGAACCTGTTAGTTATAGTAGTCTAGGCAGCACTATGTGGTTGCATTACAACGAAGCTTCTTGGCTTTGTGACCCAGTGCCTGTAGAGATGCATGTTCACATGCAGTTTTGTGACTTTCAGAATTAGTGTTTTTGCATATATCTTTTGAATGTTTAATCTGGTGTTCAACAATAATGTTTAATTATTTTTAGTATCGATCTATATTTGTAGAAGAGGATTAGAGGTAAGGATATATAATAGGTTATATGCAAATGTTTTAATTTCCAGAAGTTAGAAAAACAAAAGTGCTTTTTCAGTGGTGTACAGCACAGAAGGAATGTTTTGGTGTTAAACAATTAATAGTGTTTAATATCCATCATTTCAAAAATTGGAAGTTACCAATGTGAGATATTTTGCAGATCTAGTTAGCAAAACATATGGTTTCTCTCGTGTTGAATAGCTAAAGGTGATTTCTCTAGTGTTGAACGTACGGGCCAACTTTAATTAGTATAGTAGTAACTAGTAAAGAAGTACTTTACTCGTATATTTTAAACACATGCAAGAACATCATGTGCATCAAGCTTAATTAGGTATTATGAAAGTAATATAGGAGCATCACGGCAGTAATTTCTTTCAATCGACCTATATATAGTAGTTGATCAACGTCCAATATAAAAGGGAGGGTTTGATACGAACATTATAGTAACAAATACCGAAGTATATTCTCTTCAAATTTGGAGACTACTTAAAGACTAAGAACATTAGAGTGACAATTACAAACAAAGTTTACAATAGAACAACGTTATATTGTACGTACAAAATCCATGAAACCCTCATTAAAGGACGTGTATGTCTCTTAATCAGAAACCAAACCATAAGACACTTATACTATATATATATGCTACTTGAATTACAAATTACAAACCAGAGATATTGTCATGCCACATATAGAAACCGCCCCCCCCCCCACGCACACACACATTAACAAGCTATGCAAATCAATTAATTCCTCAATATTTATAATTAAAGAAAAAACACAAAAAGGACTAAAACAGTGCAAACGTCTGAAACAACAAAATATAAACTTTCATTAAATTAAAGAACAATATACATGCAAGCTTCTAGTAAAACATGGCCACAAAAGAAAGTTTCACATGCAGCATTCTTAGGATTTAAATTTTTCTTAATTTGAATACGGCCCATGCCGTCCAAAACG
This sequence comes from Carex cristatella, assembly GCA_024447775.1. NCBI lineage: Eukaryota > Viridiplantae > Streptophyta > Magnoliopsida > Poales > Cyperaceae > Carex > Carex cristatella. The sequence continues at coordinate 160,437 of JAJHPF010000015.1, forward strand.
CATGGCCAGCCACATGGAGCCCTTTGTGTGTAATCTCACCTGCTTCATCACCGGATCTGTGGCTCACAAATCCTGTTGTAACAGTTGATGACATTTGCAAGACATTCTTTCGGGTCACCTCCACAGCATCACATATTTTCCGTACAATAAAATAAAATAAAATATGTTAAAAACCACAAAATGCTAGTATAAAATTAGAATATTGGCTCAATTGAAAGGGAAAAAAAAGATAGAAGTTAAGAACATACTAAATGCATCAAGAGGATATAGTGCAATTTCACAAGGTAAGAGGGAGAAGAATTTTTTGCCAGCTTGCTTGCGAGTTGACAACTGAACTGGCGTCAAGATACCGTTTGCAACAGTCTCTGACATCCTTGTGACCTTCTTAATCCTGCAGAAACAAAACAACAAATACTTTATTGTTGGTAAACTGGTAATGCACCATGTTTTTTTGTTCTCCCCAGTTGCAGGAAACACTAAGATTTTCAGTATTAGGAAATGACAATAATTGCATAAGACAGGGAGCGGAGCATAATACAATTTATGCCACTTATTTAAAGTCTCAATTTGGACTCACAAGCAATTGCATAACATATTAGCATAATAATAATTGTACCGTCCTATGTTGAACCGTTAAATAATTGCACATAACACAAGTATACTGTGTCCTCTATTTCAGATTTGAAAATATTATTGTGCTATAAATTGATCAAACTCAAGTTCTATCTAATGTATTCTAATATAAAAAAAAATGAGAAATTTAATCTAGCAAAATGAGCTAATAATTTGAAGGTCACAAAAATATAGAAAACTGGGATATACCTGACATTTTGATCTTTTACAGGGAAAGAGCTCGCATCATCCTGAAATATAGTATATGTATACCTGAGTGATTAAATTGGGAATCAAGAAAAGAGGGAACCTGAGCACAGCAAAGACAGAGAGAGAGAAGTGAAAGCCTTGGCAAGTATAAGATAACCCCCAAGCAGAGTATAACCACCAAACGATACAACCGTTTTTTACTAAAATCAGCATGCCGCTCAATAGAAAACTACACACACACACACACTATATATAGTACTAGTCAGTATATGTAATTATATGTTAACAGGCATCATAGAGGTGCTACACTCACCCGAACTACATGCTTTTTATTTTATTACATTATTTCCTTCTATTTGTGTGTGTGTGTGTGGGGAGGGGGGGCGGGGTTGGCAGAGTGACTTACGGCAGTGAGGAGATGAGCCCTGCGAAAACAAGAGAGTTCATCATTACAAATTCCTTGCACCTTAGACTGAAAGCTCTGTTCCCGTGAATAGCACCTGATGCAACACATCATTTTTCATTGGGAAAAAAGGACATTTAACAAGAAAAACGAATGTATGTGTATTATTGAGAAATATATACATGCTTGACAGTGTCCATTGAGCAGCCAATACTTCATTCATGAGGCCAATACGCTTGTTGGTGCGCTCCAACCCTTCCATTGTTAGCTTTAGTATTCGGCTTATCACTAGTGCCTGTTCACGCAAGCACACAAAAGTTCAGAATCTTATGATATTTGAAATAGAAGTGCAAGTTAGATGTTACAGACAGGAAATATACTTGAATAGGGAAGAGAAGGACGAGCATCAATACACCAACGAGAGAAGCAACGCCTATGTTGGTAGAGGAGCACTATTGCTATGACAATATGAAAAGGAGCCAACCATGCACATGCTATGCAGTTGCTGGCATATTTGCTGAAAAATAAGACAAACAATGCAACTTGTAGATAACTTATACACATGATTACTGGTTCACTATCAAGTTGACACGAATACTTGAAAAGTGGTTGGGTTGTTTTTGAACCTCTCAAAAAACTCTCTTATAGAAGAATGTTGAATGAATAGAAGTCCTCCAAGCTCTCCTTGAAGCTTACCTAGATATTCCCGATACTAGTGAACTTACCAAGGGTTCGAGCATGTAATTAAAGCTTCGTGTAGTCTTCTGTAGAGGACTTCTTGGCAATTCCTTTCGTTCGGTGTCTATTAATATGAATGAAAGAAAAAGCGCCAGTACGAATTCTTTTCTCGAGTGAAGGAGTTTGCGAGCTTACTCTTATGCTCCTTCCCGATACCTATTCCAAGCCCACTGAGAGTGCATCAAAGAAAAGAACCTGAAGTGCTTCAGCATCAGTTGTCATCAAGTTAGTAACCTTCCCAGATGCAAATGTACGTCGACTTTCATGGGTTAATCTAAGAGATTTGCGAAATACAGCAGCCACCTGTCAAAGACACATAGCATCATACCAATATATTGATGAGGGTTAATTTGCCACTGATTTAAATGAGATGTGCTCTTGTAAGCTGAATTTCAACAACTTTTGGCTTCAGGTATAATAGTTAAGAGGAAATTTGGTTCCCTGGATATGAGTACCTTAGTGCAGTTAAGCCAGTTCTTTGTTTGACTTGACCATAACTTTTATGGTTGGATGCTTGTTGTTAAAAATTTACCAGAAAATGTTGGAGTGAATTGCACAAGGTAAAAAAAGGGGTGTTAATTGTAAAGACTCTCCTGAGTCCTGATACATACACTTGGATGTTTATTTATCCCTAAAGACTTAAATATATCTTATAAAACTCTCAGCTCTTACAACATTTTCTTATTAACTTCACGTAATTAGTCTAATATTAACTCTAATTAATTTATTAAAAAGAAATAATTTACCTATAATTAAGAATTACAAAGTCAAAACTACCCATACCAGAGTTGTCGTGTTGTAATGGTGATATTAATAGATATGCACAAGTTTGACAATTTTGTTATCGCTTCTATGCGGTCGGATAGATTCGTTTCTTGTTAATCACCAAGCTAATGGAAAAAATAGGACTACCTTAACACAGATATCATACAATATTTTTTTTTGCAATTAATTAATAAAATGTATCTCCCTTTTAAGTAGACGCTAATTTGTAATTTCAAATAAGATGTAATATTGAACAAATAAATTACATTATACAATAATTTTAACATGTAAACATCATAAATATTTTTAAATTCAGAAATAGATTTTTAATTCGCTAATCACAAAAATAAAGGAGATTAATTAGTTCCTTAGATTAAAGGTAGTTATTATAATAATAGCCAGAAGAACATAAGGAATTTTTCTTATTTTTATCTAACAAACCCTAGGTATCACTTTCCCAGATTCAATACTTCCCTCCATATAAAATTCTTAACTTTCTATCAAAATTCTCAAAATCCCAGTCAAAACTATGTCACATACGCCAATTTTCTTGAACAAATAACCAAAAAAACACAAACCCTAAAGTACCTCTCGAAGAAATTTGATACCAAATCCGAAGAATAAACTTAAACAAGAAAAGGACCAATCCACGAGCAAAGATAATCGACTAAAAGGTCAAGATAGGATTATAACCTGCCCTAAAAATTGCGAAAGCTGTCACAGCTGTACTCAGAGCAAGGTCGAATAGTATCCTGTTCGCATCAGGATGCGGCCAAGCTAAGAGGTGGATTACCGGGCAACGACGCGAAGGTGAGAGAGCGAGGGAAGAACGAAAACTTGAATTATATTTGCCTCCTTAAACAAGTACCCCGCGAATCAGGTCTATTAATTATAATCTGCTCTCACGACACAGTTGTCCCGATTATGTACGTGGGACCACATTTCAGTGATTATCAGTCTACCAAGTTTCCATAGAACATTTCTTTCTGTTAATATGTTATATCAGGAGCTTACTATCCATCTTCGGTGGAGAACTTCTAAATAGACTAAGAGCATTTCAAATAAAGGTATTTCGACCGGGTGTCGGTGTAGGAGAGGAAGCAACTCAAGTATGCGGTGGGGTCTATTTCATTCTTGGGTGTGGGCCCCGGGAGTCATAGCAAGTAAGCGCTGCACTAGTACGTGTATAACTTCGTGTCATGTAGAGTTCTACAGTCGAGCCCGGCAGGATCCACGGGCGCGGGGGGTGCGCGGGCACGGGCGGATGCGGGCACGAGCGTCACGGGCACACGGGCACAGGCATCACGGGCAAACATTTCAAAAATCACGCCCTGCCCGTGTAATGCCCGTGCCCGCCACGGGCTCGCGGGCAGGACAAGCCGGGCACTTTTTTTTTTCTGGTTTTTTTTTCTGTTTTTTTTCGGTTTTTTTTTTCTGTTTTTTTTCTGATTTTTATTTCTGGTTTTTATTTCTGTTTTTTTTCGGTTCTTTTTTCTGTTTTTTTTTCTGTTTTTTTTTTCTTCGAAAACCAATAAATTATAAATCCAAATTCATGCCAATTTAAATTCATTTAACATGGTTGTAACTCGATAATTTTTGTTATAATAAAATATAAATTAAAAATTTCTTAAATCAATCATTTTAAAAATAATTAAGCTCTTATTTTAAAACAATAGATTAAAAAATAAACGACATTTTTTGGCACCAAAACGACGTTTTTTGGCACTAAAAATCTTAAACTTAATTTTTGAGGCACTAAACGACGTTTTTTGACGATTCTGATTTTTCTAATACCCGGGGTAAACCCCGAGGTGACGGTCCTCCCCTTTCCGAATTGACGTCATATGCGTCAATCCGACTTTCCTAGCAAAAGTTATGGCCGTTTAAAGTTTTAAAAAAAATATATTTCTTATTTTTGAATTTAAAAATAAAAAAAAATGGAGAGGTGGGGTGGCCGGGTGGGGTCCGGTGTTAGTTTGTAATAATCTAGAAGTCAATAATACGATAAATTATCATAAAACTTTGTTCATGAATTGAGTGATTAATAAACTGTCATTTTGTTCCTTGAGTATTATTGAATTTATGAATCATTTCGGGTTCATGACTTGAAATTGTAGAGCTTCATAATATAGATGGTAAATACTCTTAAAAGTCTCTAACCGAGGTAATTAGCAGGAACACTAATTTATCGTTACAAGGTTAGAATGTGGATTAAAAGATGGTCAAGTTTTACAGACCATTGACATGAGATGTCATTTTAATCACATAGATACATGTTCTAGGAACAAGATATTTGACAGACCTCGAATGAAACATTAAATGGAATTGTGTACGTGTCATTAATGTTTTCATTCAGTGTTAAGTTCTAAAGTATAAGGTATTCATCTTTCCTACTGAGAGATGTGTATGTGTGATTGTTACCTAACGCTGTCGGTAAAACGCAGTCATAACGGTAGCTTTTCGGTATACATATCTTAGCTGAGGTAGTGATGGTTTACCAAAAGTACTATTGTCCCTCGTATCTCTATACGAGTTACGGTATCACTGGGCCCCTTGATAGAGTAGGATTATCTGCATGCAGTATAATTACGAGAGTAATTATATTTGATAATCTGCTCAAGATCGAGAAAAGATTATGTTTGCAAGGATGACACACACCTACCTTGAAACTGATCTGATACTGTGAGACATAAGAATTAACACGACTAAAATAGTTTACTGGATCGTGATATTGTATAGTACGGCATCATCATCCGTGTAATTGGATGGTCATAGTGCGGATGTCGGATGCCTCCTATGATTATAGAAGTTAAAATGGTTTTAATTCTATTTACCAACATAACACAGATCCTATTGGGTCACACCGTATAGGAGCTAGTCGGAGAATCTTACTGATTAATTATAAATTGATTATAATTAATATTAAGATGGTTATAATTAATTATACGTGATATAATTAAATTATAAATGTCATATAAGATGACAAGCAGAAACAACGGTTAATTTATAAGCGTACTCGATGCGTTGTATAAAATCGTACCGAAACCGAACCGAAATCGGACCCCGAGAAATATAATTGTTTAGAACAATTATATATATTTGATTTAGATTTTAAATATTAATTATGGTTTTGAATATTGGCAAAATTAAAACCTTAATTAAATAAATTAAAAATCCAAATATATATATGATATATATATATATTAATCAAATGGTATTCTCAAATGGTATTCTCAAATGGTATTCTTAAATGGTATTCTCAAATGGTATTTGATTTTACCATTTTACCAAACCACCATTAAGAATGGCATAATTATAAATATGCCAAACTTTAAGGGTATTTTGGTAATCGGGCGAACCTCCTCATTTGCCTATAAATAGAGGGGTAGGGGTAGAGAGAAAATTACCAATTCACTCATATCTGATCTGATCAGTCTGATCGAATCGATAAATCTATTTTCTCTCTTTCTCGGTTACGGTTGTTTACGGGATTCAAAAATAATATATTTTTGCGAAAGTTGCGGTATTTCTATTTGAATAACTGCGAGTCGTAAATATATTTATTTTGTCTTTTTCTCGGTGAATAGTGTTTTTGCAGAATTCCGCGGTTTACGGTATTTCTGGCAAAAGAAATAAACCGCTCTCTGGTTAGTCCTGGTGGATAACCAATAGAGGTATCAGACGTCTGATACTTCGAAGCGAGACGTTCCTCAGATTCGGTCTTCTCGGTCTGCTGCAATCCAATTGGAATTTGGATCAAGGTATAAATATGTTATATTAATCTATTTAATTTGTAGATAGATTAAAGTTTTAGAAATCAATTATGGAGTAGATCTGTAAAAGGATTAAATCGGGTTTTGATGCCAAAGAATACTGAAGGTGGATCCCCTTGGAAAGTATTCTGACATACCTCGTTTAATCCTTGGCTTAATATAGAAGTAAAATTTTTGTTTTACGTTCTTTCCGCATATTAAGCTAATCAACGGTTTAGACGGTCCGTAACCTAACATCCTACTGGGGGTGGTGGTTGGTCTGCGCCGTGGAGGGGGAGGGGGAGGGGAGGGGTAATGGGGGGCGGGGGTGGGGGAAAAAAATTTGAATTTGAATTCAATTTTCGGAAAAAAAAAAAAAAAAAGGACACGGGCACGGGCGGGGCACGGGCACGCGGGCGCGCGGGCACGGCGGGCCGGGCACTCGCGAGCAGGAAAAAAAACGGGTCCGGCCCGTTTAACACCCGTGCTCGCATGCCGCGCAGTGCCCGCGGCACGGCACGGCACGGCCGGACGGGCACGAGCGCGGGCGGGGGCGAGCCCGCACGGGCATTATTAGAACACCAGTGTCATGTATTTGTTTAATATTTCTCATTTACATTCGGTTTCGCCCTTTTGGGTGTCATTGGAGCCTGTGGGGCTTTCTTCGGGACGCATATATATACATATATATAGAGTGATGCTATTATGCATTGCAAATTAAAAGGTCCCTTTTAATTCGCGCTCATATCGCGATTTCCAAAGTTCAAATAGCTGATCCGAATCATTAGATGTGTTATTCATATTGAAATGTGCTTGGAGACCAAATTTTACATTTTTTGGAATTTTTTTACTATTTATTAAGCCACTTTCAAAATTGCTGATCCAACGGTTTCACTGTTTATTATGAGCCACCGTTGGATCAGCGATTTTGAAAGTGGCTTAATAAATAGTAAAAAAATTCCAAAAAATGTAAAATTTGGTCTCCAAGCACATTTCAATATGGAGAACACATCTAACAGTTCGGATCGACTATTTGAACTTTGGAAATCGCGATATGAGCGCGAATTAAAAGGAGCCTTTGAATTTGCAATGCATAATAGCATCACTCTATATATATATCTATACATGTATACATGTATATACATGTATAAATGTATACATATACATGTATACATGTATACATGTATATATATGTATACATTTATACATGTATATACATGTATACATGTATACATATGTATACATTTATACATATGTATACATTTATACATATATATACATGTATACATCTGTATATGTATACATGTATACATATATATACATGTATACATGTATAGATATCTATATATATGTATACATGTATACATATATATCATAGATACATATATATATGTATATATGTATACATATACATATTATATATACATATAGAGTAGAACTAGGGTGCTCCTAAGTTCACCAAACCTCTTGTGAAGTTGACTCTAAAATATATCGAATCGACTTTAAACGATGAATCCAAACCGTTGAAATCCTTCTACCTAATGAGTGATGCGTCTACATTTGAAAATTTTAAAGTTTCAAATTAATTTAGTATAGAGTCAAGTGGTCAAAAGTTTAAGGTTTATAAATTAATTTTAATGCATTCATTTTTTGGACTCCTTTGACCACTTGACTCTATACTAAATTAATTCGAAACTTTAAAATTTTCACATGTAGACGTATCAATCATTAGATAGAAAGATTTCAACGGTTTGGATTCATCGTTTAAAGTCGATTCGATATATTTTAGAGTCAAGTTCACAAGAGGTTGGGTGAACTTAGGAGCACCCTAGTTCTACTCATACATATATATATGTATAGTGTGACTAATATGTTTTTGGTTATATTTCGGTTGAAATACAACTAATTTATTTTTTAATTTTCGAAGCCTAAAAAGTCGATCCGAACCGTTCAACATGTTATCCATAGTGAAATGTGCTTGAAGACCAAATTTTACATTTTTTGAATTTTTTTTACTATTTATTAAGCAACTTTGAAAATCGCTGATCCAACAGTGGCTTAACCAAACAGTGAAAACGTTGCATCAGCGATTTTCAAAGTGACTTAATAAATAGTGAAAAAATTCCAAAAAATGTAAAATTTGGTCTCCAAGCACATTTCAATACGGAGAACATGTTGAACGGTTCGGATCGACTTTTGGACTTCGAAAATTGAAAAATAAATTGGTTGTATTTCGGCCGAAATACAACCGAAAGCATATTAGTCACACTCTATATATATATATGGATTTGGCTATGGTGCTATACGTAGCATAGAGGACCTCCGTCCAACCAAAAAATGTTATTTGCAAAACAAATTTGGTTTGTAATTACTATTGGAAATTGAAATGCTTGGAGACCAAATTTTATATTTTTTGGAATTTTTTTACTATTTATTAAGCCACTTTGAAAATCCTGATCCACTGTGAACAATAACAATTTTTGGACTATCGGATCAGCGATTTTCAAAGTGGCTTAATAAATAGTAAAAAAATTATAAAAAATGTAAAATTTGGTCTCCAAGCACATTTCAATATGAAAAACATTTTGAGCGGTTCAGATCGGCTATTTGAACTTTGAAAATTAAGATATTGTGTCATAGTTACAAAATCACTGATTCTGGACCATCCAAAAACAGTGATTTTGTACTTATCTAAAAAAATAGTAAAAAATTCCAAAAAAATATGAAATTTGGTCTATAAATACATTTTAATATGGATATCATGTTGAGCGGTTCGGATCGACTGTTTGAACTTCGAGAACAAAAATAAAGACATGGGGTATGGTTGGGGCACAAAACCAATGGTGTATTTTAATCCCACTCATATATATATAGGGATGGGCTATGGTGAGTTGCGAAATAAGATGTTATTTTTACTTCACGCTCATATTTTTATTTTGAAAATCCAAACAACGATCCGAACCGCTCAATATATTCTCCATATTGAAATGTGCTTGGAGATCAAATTTTATATTTTTTGGAATTTTTTTACTATTTATTAAGCCACTTTGAAAATTGCTAATCCAATGGTCTAGAAAATTTTACTGTTTTTTACTGTTCACCCGAATCTGCAATTTTCAAAATGACTTAATAAATAGTAAAAAAATTCAAAAAAAATATAAAATTTAGTCTCCAAGCACATTTTAATATGGAGAAAATATTGAGCGGTTCGGATCGGTTGTTTAGATTTTCAAATTAGAATACGAATGTGAAGTAAAATGTTGTTTTACTTCGCAACTCACCATAACCCATCCCTATATATATATATATATATATATATATATATAGAGAGAGAGAGAGAGAGTGTGTGTGACTAATATGCTTTCGGTTGTATTTCGGCCGATATACAACCAATTCATTTTTCAATTTCCAAAGTCTAAAAAGTCGATCCGTTCTCCATACTGAAATGTGCTTGGAGACCAAATTTTACATTTTTTGGAATTTTTTTACTATTTAGTAAGCCACTTTCAAAATCGCTGATCCAACAGTTTCACTGTTTGGTTAAGCCACCGTTGGATCAGCGATTTTCAAAGAGGCTTAATAAATAGTAAAAAATTCCAAAAAATATAAAATTTGGTCTCTAAGCACATTTCAATATGGAGAACACATCTAACGATTTGGATCGACTTTTTGAACTTTGAAAATTAAAAAATAAATTGGTTGTATTTCGGCCGAAATACAACCGAAAGCATATTAGTCACACTATATATATATATATATATATATATATATATATATATATATATATATATATATATATATATATATATATATATATAACGTTTTACTTCACGCTCGTATTTCAATTTGAAAATCCAAAGAACCGATCCGAACCGCTCCATCTTGAAATGTGCTTGGAGACCAAATTTTACATTTGTTGGAATTTTTTTACTATTTATTAAGCCACTTTGAAAATCTCAGATCCGGGTGAACAGTAAAAAACAATAAAATTTTTTGAACCATTGGATCAACGATTTTCAAAGTGGCTTAATAAATAGTAAACAAATTCCAAAAAATGTAAAATTTGGTCTCCAAGCACATTTCAATATGGAAAACATGTTGAGTTGTTCGGATCGGTTGTTTGGATTTTTTTCAAAATAACAATATGAGCGTGAAGTAAAAATAACCTCTTACTTCGCAACTCACCATAGCCCATCCCTATATATCTCCATTCTATTATTAAGTACCTTAGAGTTCCTATCCTGCAACAGCTGTGATTGATTGATCTAAATTGGAATTGAATCTGAGACATCTAATTAAATAATCTTCTTCTTTTGATTAAATGTATCCATATTATATATGGAAGTCTAAATTTAGTTAGAGATGCACCCGCCACACAGTGCCGCATGAACTTCCATTATGCACCCACCACACATGCGTAATTTTTTTTCGCTAGGACTCCAGTCACCTCTGAGTTTTTTTTATAAACCATAATTAAAAAAAAAAGTTCGGATTTCAGCATGATTAGTCGAGTTTTTACAAAAACCATAAGAAACGAATTGCCAAACCATTTTGCTACAGTATTTTTTTTTTTAGAGTTGTTTATAAAATAAATCAGATATTTTGTTTGATTTTGTATATTAACAATAAGATTAATGGAACAATTTGAATATATTTTTTTTTGTGTATTTTGACCATTTTATCATTTTATGAAATCAATGGATTGATTTTCTATATAAAAAAAATCAATAAATATTTTCGCGAAGAAAATTAAAAGAAAATGTAAAAGTGAATTACAATAACAATACTAAAAAATTGTATTTCTGGATACTTTTTTCTAGAAAATAATGATTAAATGATTAAATTTGTTTGTTTTTAAAATATAAAAAGTAAATTTTAAAAAAATAATACGTACATTTGAAAACCAATTCATTGATTTTTATATATTTATTGATTTGATAAAATGATAAAATGATAAAATGGTCAAAATACACAAAAAAATATATATATATTCAAATTGTTCCATTAATCTTATTGTTAATATACAAAATCAAACAAAATATCTGATTTATTTTATAAACAAACTCTAAAAATAAAAAAAAAATACTGTAGCAAAACGGTTTGGCAGTTCGTTTTTGAAGTTAAAACTGAAAAAAGTCAAAAACAGTTTGGCAATTCGTTTTGGAGGATATAGGGAACGGTTTAGCAAACCGTTTCTTATGGTTTTTATAAAAACTCGGCTAATTACGCTGAAATACCAACTTTTTTTTTTTTAATTATGGTTTATAAAAAAAACTCGTCACCTCTCCCAGCGAATTTCCTTTTTTTTTATCCGTCCTCCTCACTGATGCCTTCTTCCCAACGAAAAGAAAACCCTAATCATCGTTGTTCTCTCTCTATCCGGCACCCTCTCTCCGTTGTTCTCCGATCAGACCACCACGCTGGTGGCACTTGCTCTGACAGGAACGGACGGGGCGCTCCTCGATTCCGTCTTATTGTCGCTACCGGCACGGGCTCTGCTCAGGAGAGGAGACCACTGAACGTGGAAGGGAACTTCTTCGTTGGCGAAGAACAAAATATCAGTCTTCTCTTTGTATTACGGTTTGGCATTTTATCAAACAAGTGGTGTGCCATCTTATATCTATGAAGGAATTACCGTAGCAAGATTTTCACTATTTTAGGTCAACTTGTGTTTGTTGCTCATTTCAATTAATTTCCTCTTTCACAATTTTCGCAGCATATTTCATCTTGTAAATTAATACTGCAAATAGTCATGAAGTTTGCAACCGAGCAACTGTGGGGAACTTTTTATTTGGCCATTGTCAGACACTGTAGCATATGATTTCTGTTGTACTGATATTTAGAAATTGAAAGATTGCTAAAGGAACAGAATAGCAATCAATGGTAATTAGGTCTTTATATGTCTCTCTGAAACTCACAAGTAAATATAGTTGTAATTCAATCATGAGAAATTTTGATTTGGTACGAGTAATGCACCTTTTTTTATTTTGCTAGGTTTAATTAGTAATACTTTTTTTTACTTGCAGGTGGTACTAAATGAATCCTAACTCCATAATGTACATGAAGTACTTGGGCATTGTTAGAGAAAATTTGTACTAAAATTCTTAATAACTGCATGTCATCCCTTTCTGATGAGTTCTCAGATTTTTTGTGCATGTCATGATACTTATTTCATGCATCTATATTCTAAAATGGATTTCCTACATGTTCCATATTTTTTTATGATTTTATGCATATTTAATTCATTGTTTTTTAGTTTAGAACTTTGTTCATTGTTTTTGTACAATTTTCACCATCTTGCCTACTTCACAATTTTAATACAACAAATTGGTTCTTTGCTTTTGAATGAAACTTCACATATTTAAACTTTAGTATCAAGTCTACCATGTAGCCAAATATTAATATTTAATTCTATCTAACACTTGGCTTAACACCAATGCAAAGCTTATAAGAGCATAAATGTCAATGCACACTTCACAGAATTTGGATTTTTAAAGTATGAAATTTCAACATGCCACCATTTTCAATAGGAATGTCCAAATGAGATGATTTTTTTTTCTCATCTTGATATTGTTTATCTACTGTTAAGTTGGCTTGACCAAATTTGGTTTTATTTGAGACCTTTCAGCAAGGATGTGTCTCAAATGGCAGCTCTATATTATATCATTTCAGTAGAAAGTAATGTTTTTTTTTTCCATCTTATTCTGGTCACATGGCATGTGCTGTTACAATGGTTTCAAGGTAAGAAGAGGATGAACAAATAATATACTTTTTTTTTATTATTTTTTTATAGTGATGCCATTTAAAGCCAGCAGATGATACAAGGTTCAACACTGAGGTGATTTATTTCTTATCTCTTGATACAGAAAATGAAACATTAAGGGCAGTTTGGGCACCATCGAAATTAAATATTGATGGGGCATGGATAATTTTTTTATTGTTTGAAGGAATTTTTATCATTTTATATTTATTTAAATAAAAAAAACTCAATGCTGAAACTTTCCAATGTATGTACATGAGAAGTTGTGTAAGCACTTTGAGATGCAAGCTTTACAACAGGAGCAAGTATGGTTTCTTTTTTAAAATTATATTGTGAGGTTTATATCATTCAAAATGTGGAGAATTTGTATGGTTTACCTGTTGGCTTTGTTTATTTTATAGAAAGTTCTATTTAATTATTTATTTGATTTTTGAAATTTAGGAAAAATGAAGTTAAATTAAAAGTCCAATGAAGCACGGTGATTGGATTGAGCTAATTTAACTTTATTGTTGAATAATTTTTTTTATTGATCTATTTTTTTATGAAAATGTCATTTTGTATGAGAATATTTTTTGTTATCTTATAAAATGCCCTCGTTGCAATGTATGGGTATGATACTAGTATATATATATATATATGAGTAGAATTAGGGTATTCCTAAGTTCACCCAACTTCTTGTGAACTTGACTCTAAAATATATCGAATCGACTTTAAACGATAAATCCAAACCGTTGAAATCCTTTTACCTAATGATTGATGCGTCTACATGTGAAAATTTTAAAGTTTCGAATTAATTTAATATAGAGTTAAGTGGTCAAAGGAGTCCAAAAAATGAATGCATTAAAATTAATTTATAAAACTTAAACTTTTGACCACTTGACTCTATATTAAATGAATTCAAAACTTTAAAATTTTGACATGTAGACGGGTTTCAACGGTTTGGATTCATCATTTAAAGTCAATTCGATATATTTTTGAGTCAAGTTCACAAGATGTTTGGTGAACTTAGGAGCACCCTAGTTCTACTCTCTCTCTCTCTCTATATATATATATATATACAAGTATCGTGTCCATGCGTTGCAACGGAAATATTATAAGATTGAATCAAATATAAAAAATACTTTTTTATTGACATTTCACCTAGGATTAAGAAAACAAATATATAAATGAAAATAAAAACACAAATGTAAAAAAAAAATAGAGAGACAAATAAAAAAATATGGATCAAGTCCTCCTCCAATGATTTTTCTGTTCCATCACCAATTCTGAGCAAGTGTTTAGCAATATATGGATCTAACAAAGCTCTCATGTTTTGGATTTATTGTAATTTGTTTTTATTAATGGCCAAAGAAAAGACATTCCTAGACTGGAATCAACAATTTGTACTCTAATACCACGTCTAACAACTGGGAGCATCTAATAATTTTATAAATTATATGTATGAGATATATTTTTTTCTACAGCAATTAATTTGAACAATAAATGAAAATAATATAAAATAACTAATTAATTACATGCCTGAAATCACCCTCGAAAAGCATGATCATCCCGCTGAAGGTTAAATTTTCTTTGATTATATCTTTCATTTTGTCGCTTTTCCATTGATCTTTCATCTCATATGATCAAAGTAGCCATCTGTAATAATTGTACAATGCCACTCTACTTCTTAATATTGTAAACATAATTGTTCTGAATTTTCAAGGAAATTTTAAATCTAGAATGTGTTATTCACTTATAAAAAATTATAATCAGCTTGTGCCATTTAAAATTAAGGTTATATGAAAAATTAATTGTCTTCACTTCTCATTTTCAACCTACTTCAACGTTTTAGGGTCCAACACCTTTGAACAAAATATGAGGAAGCAGGAGTAAGAAAATCCCTTCAAAATAACAAGCATTAAAAGATTAAAAGTACTATAGTGCTAAAAATCACTAACATATAAGCATAAAAATATGTAAACCTTAGTGAAAACAGTAACACAGTTAAGTATAAAATTAATTAACCTGAGACGATGCAACTTACATCAATTTTGTTAGTTTATAGTATTTAAAAAAAAATCAGTTAAATAATGCTTTGACTTAATAACCTGCTTGTTATCACCATGTCTTCTTATTTTACTACAAGGGGCTACCTGCCACATGTTTCATTTTAGTGATACAAAACTATATCTATAAAATTCACATATTTACATAAGCAACAAAAATTGATATAAGAGTTTTCAAAATTATTTTGTATTCCAATGCAAGAAAGGAGTAAGAAATAACAAAATCACTTTTTGCATTTACCGTCAATTTTTTTTTAATATTCACAAATTGAGTAAGTGCTCATGGCGCCATGGATGTTATCTAAAATAAGATATTTTTAAATTATGTAATAATACATATAGATATATGGGTGTAATAAAGTCTCTCTCTCTATATATATCAATAATATATATATGGCCGTAATTGCTTCTTCAATTGTATAGAAAAGAAATAAGGAAAAATATTGTGCCCATGCCGGTGCCTTATTTATAGAAATATAGAACATAATTGATCTTAGAAATAGAAACATAGAAGAGAAATAAGATAGTGAAGAAAAAATTGATTTCTATTATGATCCGCTGTGTAGAAATGAAAGGTGTAGTGGGTTCAATTTGGAGAGGAAGAAATATTTAAGGAACGAAAGAAATATTTAAGGAACGAAAGAAATAAGGAAACATAATTATATCACTAAATTTCAGAGTTTGTTTAATTTTAATTGTATGCATCGTGTGGCGGTACGTGTGACGAGTATGTTTTTAGTTAAAGTTAGACTTCTACACATTATTCAGATGTATTTAATCAAAAAAACAGATTATGTGATTGGAGAGCTTTGATTAAATCCAAAATTTCATTTTTCAATCATAGTCGTTGGCGGATCGGACATTCAATGTGCTTAATAATAGAATGGAGAGATATATATATATAGAGTAGAACTAGGGTGCTCCTAAGTTCACTAAATCTCTTGTGAACTTGACTCTAAAATATATCGAATCGACTTTAAACGATGAATCCAAACCGTTGAAATTCTTCTACCTAATGATTAATGCGTCTACATGTGAAAATTTTAAAGTTTCGAATTAATTTAATATAGAGTCAAGTGGTCAAAGGAGTCCAAAAAATGAATGCATTAAAATTAATTTATAAACCTTAAACTTTTGACCACTTGACTCTATATTAAATTAATTCGAAACTTTAAAATTTTCACATGTAGACGTATCACTCATTAGGTAGAAGGGTTTCAACGGTTTGGATTTATCGTTTAAAGTCGATTCGACATATTTTAGAGTCAAGTTCATAAGAGGTTTGGTGAACTTAGGAGCACCCTAGTTCTACTCTATATATATATATATATATATATATATATATATATATATATATATATATAGATAGATAGATACATACATACATACATACATACATATATATACTAGTATCGTGCCCGTGCATTGCAACGGGATATTATAATTTTCAACAAAATATCAAGAAATTTTTTATTGACATTTCACCTAGAATCAAGTAAAAAAACACAAATGCAAAAAAAAGAGACAAATAATAAATAGCAGTAAAACAATCAACAACAAACGAAAAAATTATTTCAAACATAACATGAAAAATATTCTTAAAGTATCACCGCCAGCGTTCGATGTAGTCTAACATTTCTGAAAATGAACAAAAAAAATATGAAAAGTAGATTGTAATTGCTCCAATTTAATTTTTTTATAACAAAAATTAGAAATGTTAAATTAATATTGTTTGTACCTTATTCTTCGCTCAAGACCTCCCGGTAAACTATATTTTTTGTATACACTCCAGAAGCATCAATTTCCTCCTTTCGTTTCAGCATGACTTTTGTTGTACGTTGTGAAGTACTGATCTGCCAATGACTACGATTGAAAGAAGAAATTTTAGATTTAATCAAAGTTCTTCAATCACATAATTTGACTTCTTTTGATTAAATACATCTAAATAATGTGTAGAAGTCTAATTTTAACTAAAAACAAACTCGCCACATGCACCGCCACACGATTTTAAAGTTAAATGTTATTAGCATGATTTTTATCGTGTAATATGTCTATGAGAAATGATGAGAATTGATGCTTGTGTATGTGTGATTTGAAAGGAGATAAAACTATATAGGTCCCTTTTATATGCCCATTCTATTGATCGGTAGATGAGAAAAAAGGAAGAAGGAATTAAATAGAAACATGATATATTGCTGTGTTTTGCCGCCGCTTCATTTGTGCCTGCCACGTAATTTAAATCCAACTAAACCTCCTCACTTAAATATCCATATTATAATATTGTATAAAATGGAAGGAGATCATGATTCGTTTAATTAGTCTATTTAATTGAATTGGAATTGGGAGAGATAAGGAACGAAAGAAATAAGAAACATAATTATATTGCTAAATTTCAGAATTTATTTAATTTTAATTGTAATGTATCGTGTGACAGTATGTGTGGTGAGTGTATTTTTAGTTAAATTTAGATTTCTATACATTATTTAGATATATTTAATCAGATGAAGACATATTATGTGATTGAAGGACTTTGATTAAATCTAAAATGTCATCTTTCAATCGTAACCGTTGACGGATCGGACACTCAACGTGCTTAATAATAGAATATATATATACATACATACATATACATGAGGAGGGTTCCACTGCACCCAAATTACTCTACTCCCATATGCACCAAAAATTTGCACTCAATCGAAAATCTTGCAAATCAAAAGGCACTTCGGCACAAAAAATTAGGATTCCGGAACTGGACGTCTCCTGTTCCCCCTTTCTCTCTAGTGAATTACAAACGGGGCGGGCAGGACGGGCCGGGTCACGGGCGGGCACGGGCACGGGCACGGGCACGGGCGGGCACGGGCACGGGCGTCACGGGCACACGGGCACCACGGGCACCACGGGCCGGGCATCACGGGCAAAAAAAAAAAAAAATCTGCCCTGCCCGTGTAATGCCCGTGCCCGTCACGGGCCCGGGGCGGGACGGGCGGGCGTAATTTTTTTTTTTTTTTTTTTTTTTGTTTTTTTTTTTTCTGTTTTTTTTGTCTGTTTTTTTTTTCTGCTTTTTTTTATAAATTCAAATTATAAATAATTATAAATCCAAATTCATACCAATAAATTATAAATCCAAATTCATACAAATTTAAATTCATTTGACATGATTGTAACTCGATAATTTTTGTTATAATAAAATATAAATTAAAAAATTCTTAAATCAATTAATTTAAATAATTAAGTTCTTATTTTAAAACAATAGATTAAAAAATAAACGACATTTTTTGGCACTAAACGACGTTTTTTGGCACTAAAAACCTTAAACTTAATTTTTGAGGCACTAAACGACGTTTTTGGCGATTCTGATTTTCCTGCTACCTGGGGTAAACCCCAAGGTGACGGTCACCATCGTCTCCTCCTCCCCTTTCCGAATTAACGTCATATGCGTCAATCCGACTTTCCTAGCAAAAGTTATGGCCGTTTGAAGTTTTTTAAAAAAAAAAAAAAAAAAAAAAATTTCCTGCTGCCTGCTGCTGGGCTGTGGCTGGGTGCTGCGTGGAGGCCAGCCAGGGGAGGGGGAGGAGGGGTCCGGGCAGGGGGGTCCGGGTGGGGGCCGGGCAGGGGCCCGGGTGGAGGGAAAGGGTTTCAAATTCAAATTCAAATTTCAAATTTCGGAAAAAAAAAAAAAAAAAAAAACACGGGCACGGGCAGGGCACGGGCACGGGCACACGGGCGCACGGGCACGGCGGGCCGGGCAGTCACGGGCAGGGAAAAAAAATTTCAAGCCCGGCCCGTTTAACGCCCGTGCCCGTGCGCCCGTGTGCCCGTGGGTGCCCGTGGCACGGGCACGGGCAGGGCACGCCCCCGGGGGCAAAATTCATACTCTATTTCTCTCTCAACGATCAGAGCTCTTCCAGACCCCCGTAGAAAAGAGGAGAAAAAAAATCTCAACCCAAACCCTCGCACCTCAGACCAGCGGTCTGATCTCCCCCGTCATCGCTCTTTCCTCTCTCACATAGCCACTGTTGCTCTGTCCTCTCTCGCACACAACATCCCCTTTTGCCGCTCAATATAGGTAAGGCGCACTCCTCCCTATCACATTTGTGAATTTATTTTGTCTGTCTGAAATTTCCACCATTATGCTACTTTTCCAACCAATTCAACGAATGTGCTGTTTGCTCAAATACTGACGAATTACCTAGTTGGCGTTATTTACAAATGGCAGCAAAAATACCCAACTCATAGTTGCAAAAATAAGATGTGTTAGTTTTTGGCAAATACCTTTTGTTAGGACGAACTTTAGTTAAACTACTACGAGTGTGATAACGAGTCAATCAGATGTTGCTAAGTATAGGGTCAGGTGTGCAGATACGTAGAATCTTCTGTCAGTAGACCCTCTACCTGTTCTTTCCTCTTGATACCAGGTGTAATTGGTATGGAACTGTCATGTTGATGAACTCTGAGCAGGTTAAAAAAGGTTATACTTGATGTAGAAATATGTAACACATTATATTGGACAAAAGTTCATAAAACTATCCTAGACCAAAAAGTTCATGCTGGCAGTGGCTTTGAGATCATATTTGGAGGTCAAAGTCAAATTCCTCAGTGATATGTCTTTGTGCTTTTTAATAGTTGCCAAAATTAAAAGGAAAAAAGAAAATTAATTGTTTCTGAAATTTATTGCCTAAATGTTTTCTCATTCTTTTAAATAGATAGTGACAAAATTTGCCATGTCAGAGATTGGTCCATGGTCACTCATGGATGCAGGTGCCCAGAGTGTGCATGTCTTAATGTGAATTATCACAAAATTCGATGTTAGAGTAATTGCTGAGGACATAGATGCAGCTGTGAAGAAAATATCTGATATTATATATGAGGTGGCCTTGGCTCACATCAGAAACAATAGAGAAGTGATTGATAAAATAGTTGGGGCTCTTGCAGAAAAAAAGACCTCGACTGGAGACAAATTCAGGGCTATTTTGTCCGAGTTTGTGGAGATAACAGCTGAGAACTGTGTCCCACTAGCCACACCTATAGCTGTCTCGGCTTGAGAGGGTTTATTCTTTCCAGTGACACACTTTTTTTTCTGGCTTTAGAATTCTTGTTTTTACTAACTGTTGTAGAATATTTCTATTCTTTACATATTATTTTTGTATAATATCAATGCCTTTTCAATTGTCTACATTTTTATAATCGTTCTTAATTAAATATATGTGCTCAGCCTACAATTTGCATCCTGGAAGCATCGAGTAGCCAGGAAATTCCATTAAGAAATTTAAATATAAACTTTAATGATAATAAAATTTCCTTTATTAACAGCATTACAATTGTAAGATTAGTGACATAACATGCTGTGTACTCGTTTCAAATTGTATGTCCATAAAATGGCACCAAAAGAAAAATAATTTGGACATTTTATAACTGTCACAGTACAAAATTTTAGCTACTGATATCTCTCTATTTTGCCTATATTACGATCTCAATTTACACCGAAACTCATGCCTTAAAATTTGAAAATGTGGACTTTTTATTTAAATATTAATAGAATGTGGTACTGCTATGTTTTGTTTCTTATTTTGCAGGAAACGGGCGAAATTCTGGAGCTGACACCTTTTTATATGCCCTGTATAGATTCCGTACAGCCCGTATAGATTTCGTACGGCCCGTATAGTTTCCGTACGGCCCGTATAAGATTTTCCCAACCTCACAGAAGGCTCCACAACAGAGGCGACAATTCTCCAACTCAAGGCACGGGTATACGGTCCGTATAGGATTCTATACGGACCGTACAAGCTATTTCGGAAACCCAGGCTGGAATTGGAAACAGAGACAGTTGGGGAGGCCGAAAAGGAAGGCTTTCAATACGCGATTTCGGACATTAAAGAGGAGATTCCAGATCTGAGAAAGGATCCATTCTCATTCTAGCTCATTCTTGGTGCTTGGGAGACAAGGTTCAACTTGGAGAAGAAAAAGAGAAGTTCTATAACGGATTCTTCGGATTTCTTCTATAGTTTCGCCATGAACTCTTTTATTATTCTTGATTTGTGTTATTTTGAGAACATGAGTAGCTAAACTTACTGTTTTTAGGGTTAAGATGTAGTTGACGTTTAGTTTTGCTTGCTTGTTACTTGGATTATGTGTTGAATGCTTTGTTTTTATCTTGTTGAGTAGTATTTCGATTGCTTTGTTTGTGCTTGCTTGAATTTGATTAGTCATCCCGTTAGATGAATGCGCACATCTAATTGTTAGGAGCCAAGTCTATGATATTCAATCCAACCGAATAAAGTATATGAAGTAGGTTTGTGACCCGAAATGTGAAACCAAGGGGTACCCGAAATGCGAAACTTTCCTCGAGGCGAAAGTCCTTGGATACTTTTAGTAAACCAACAAGTAACTTAGATAAATTAGGCCAAAAAGCGAAAGTTGAGTTTTAAGGCATCTAAGAGGGGAGTAATTGAGTCCGGTAATCAGATTCTAAGCCAAAATTGCGACAGCTGAGGTTAAGAATTTAGATCTGGTTGATGGAAACCCTAGACATTAGTATCAACACAGAAACAGTGACTGCAACATTAACTCAGGGGTCCATACGGACCGTATAGGGTCCTATACGAGCCGTATGCCTCGGGACTAAATAGAAATGAAATCTGAAACCCTGGAAATCCTTTTTATCGATTGAAAACAACTTTAAACCTTCTTTTACTGTTTTCAATATTGTTATTTCTTAATAGAACTATTAGAACAACCCCAAACCAATATTTTCTCACTTCTAGAATTCTAATAATTTTAAGTAGAGTCCGGTTATTTTCTTACTGTCCCTGTGGATACGATACCCGACCATACCAACGATAGGACTGTGCATTTGCAGTCTCAATCGGAAGTAGACTCGAGGTTAAAAGGTACAACTTGCTGTACTGAAACTTAGTAGTACACTTTTGTGAGGGAACAGCTACAAAAAGAGGCTTTCAGCTGCATCTTTTGAAAGGGATAAAAAATTATGACTAAAAGACATCGGCTAAGAACTTAGAAACAAATTCATATCTGTGCTTCAGAATTTCCATGTGCTAACAAAGTTTTAGAACTTCGATGAATAATTGATATAAAGCATAGCAAAACTCGTAACAAATGTTTAAGCTACAAATTTTCTCTAGATCCACAAATGTAAATAACATATTCATAAATGAGCATTATTTCAGCAAGATTAAACCATAATACATTCACACGTGTTCAGCTGCTTGTGCATACAATCTAAAAGAACAGAAAAAAAAAACATACAATTTAAACAACTACAACAAAATCAACCCCGACCCGGACACCACACCCCCTCTCGCACCCTCCCAAGCCAAGCCACTGCCAAGTTGCCAGTCTTCCAAAGAGCAGTCAGAGACCTAAATTACAAAGCTGGAAGCATTGTTACTATTGACCTTGAAAATCATCCGATATAAAATGCAATATTAAGGCCACAATTTTAGCGATTAGTCATGTACATACCAGTACCAAATGCTGACTTAAAACAATAGCAATACAGTTCTCAAATTATGATTTAAAACCGTTTTTAGCGATTCACCTTTTTTTTGCCTTTTTAAATATTATTTCACCATAATGATGATTCAACTCAGTTCTCAAATAACATCAAGGAATTAACCATCAAATAGGGATGAACTGATACTTAAGTAGTGAATCGGTCCCTGTGAAAAAAAATCAATTAACATCAAAATCCTGCATTGTACATACCAGGCAAGGATATCTGCAGCAGGCCTCATTTCCTGCTTCACTGGTGCATCAAGGAGTGTGCAAAAACAAACATAGTCCTCCCAACATGCTCATTCCATGACTTGACTGCCAATCCAACTGCCAGAGGTGGCCAAATACAGGCAACAATGAGACGTTGGAGTAACGAGAGAGCATCGGTAATAGAGCAGATCCGAGGTTTAGGTCAGGAAAGGAGCAGCGGAGGAGGGAACTAAAGGGCGGATCTAATCCGCCGTCTTCGAGTAGCAAAGATGGGATGAGGGAACTAAAGGACACTGACGGAGAGGAGAGAACTAGGGATGGCAATGGGCCTATCCCACGGGTATTTTGTGAAGCCCAGGCTTGGCCTGTCCGTAAACAATTAATGGCCCGCCTGCCCGGCCCAGTCTGATGGGCTTGAAAATCTAGGCCCGGCCTGCCCAATGGACTTTTCCTCCAGGCCCAGGCCCGACCTGGCCTGCCCGCTATTTTGCCTACAAAAAAATCAGAAAATTAGAAAACAAAAAAAATCAAAAAATCGAAAAATCGAAAAATCGAAAAATCGAAAATCGAAAAACCGAAACCGAAAAACCGAAAACTAGAAAACCAGAAAACCAGAAACTAGAAAACCAAAAAACCAAAAAACCATAAAACAGAAAATTAGAAATCAGAAATCAGAAAATCAGAAAATTAGAAAATCAGATAAGCACAACAGGCTGCCTGTGGGCTTCGACTTAAGCCCAGGCCCGGTTTGGCCCGGCCTTACCTGGGTCATCACATCGCCGGGCCGACCGGGCCTCTGGGCAGGCTGGGCGGGGATGACCGGGCCTCTGGGCTGACCGGGCTTTTTTGCCATCCCTAGAGAGAACTAGAGGGGTACCGATGGAGAAAGAGGGAAATGGAGAGGGAGCGGTCGGTTAGAACTGGAGGCCATTTATTTCTCTGATCTTGCGCTTTGATCTGTACAATTTTTGACAAAAATCGGATGGTGCAAATTTTTGACAGCATTTGGGAGTAGAGTAATTTGGGTGCAGTGGAACCCTCCTCCTCTCTCTCTCTCTCTATCTATCTATCTATCTATCTATCTATCTATCTATCTATCTATCTATCTATCTATATATATATATATATATATATAGTAAATCTAGAGTGTGACGTGCTCACTAAGAGGGTTTGGTGAGTACAACTCCAAAAATACATCGGATCGGCTTCAAATGACGAATCCAAACCGTTGAAATACATATACTTCGTGAGTGATGCATGTACATGTAAAATTTTGAAAGTTTCGAATTCATTTGCTATGAGATCAAGCGGTCAAAGTAATGATGAAAAATGAATATATAAAACAACTAATATAATAACTTATTAAAAGATTCATTACTTTGACCACTTGGTGAGCATGTCACACCCTAGATTTACTTTGACGTGCTAATATCAAATCAGTTGTTCCTGAGGTCCCGTGCAACCAAGTCACTTTTCAATTTTCGAAGTCCAAAATATCGATCCAAACATTAGATGTGTTCTCTATATTAAAATGTGCTTGGAGACCAAATTTTACATTTTTTTGGAATTTTTTTACTATTTATTAAGCCACTTTGAAAATCGCTGATTTGATATTAGCACGGGACCTTAGAAACAACTGATTTGATATTAGCCAACCTCTCTCTCTATATATAGTAGAACTAGGATGCTTCTAAGAGTACCAAGCCCCTTTGTACTCTTAACTTTAAAATCTATCGGATTAACTTCGAACGACGAATTCAAACTGTTGAAATCCTTCTACCTGACGAGGATTAACTTTAAAATCCTTCTACCTTATATTTTTGATTGGACATACAAGATTTGATATATTTATTATTCTAGCAATAAAGAAAGCAAGCCGAGAATGTATTTGGTTAAGATATGTGATTCAACACATCTGTCAAATATATGACTTGTCTTATGGAGAAATGATCCTGACGATCATATAAGAAGATAATATTGCATGTATTATTCAAATAAAGTAAGAATAATGCTATTAATGTTCAACAAATCCGTTCAAGTGAGAATCTGCCAGATTTATTCACTAAGGCGCTCCTTACGGCAATATTTGAAAAGTTAGTTCGTAATATTAGAGTTTGCCGACTTAAAAGTCTTAATTGATGCTGTAATGAGAGAGAGTTAATATGCACTATATTTTTCTTAACTATGGTTTTTTCCACTAAGTTTTTCAGGTAAGGTTATAGTTACGTATTTAGAAGAATATTGTACTACTTTTCTTTCACTAGATTTTTATTCCATATAATTTTTCCTAGTAAGACTTTAATGAGACATGTTCTTATGTAATGAGCATCCAAGGGGGAGTGTTATGAAAATATTATAAATGTGTGGATGTCATTCATTTTATAACTCCCAATATTAATCCTCATTCACTTCTTCACTATTCCACTACTATTGGAATTCATATTCACTACTATTTGTAATATATTATCTTATTTATTATTGTAATGATTTTTCATATATAATTTGTAGCTTATAAATAAAAACATTGTAATCTTGTATAGTATACACGAGGATTATACGAGGATTATATGAATAAAGATATTATCATCTTTTACATTCTCTCTTCTTGTTTATTTTTATTTTATAACACTAACCGATTATTAGTATGCCTACTTACTCAAATTATTTAAAAAATAAAGTTCATATTTTTTTTGATAAAAATAAAGTTACATATTTTAAATCCATTATTATTGACATGATATTCATGATGCACGTATCATGTCATGAAAGACAATAGCAAATGTAAATGGAATCAACCGATCCCATGTTTTTTTTTTTCAAGATTTAATAAATTTCAATTTATTATTTTATTATTTTCTACAAAAATTTGCTATATACTGGCTCGAGCCGAGCTGGGCAAAAGTTCAGCTCGTTAATTCTGGACCGAGCTGTTAGCGAGTCAGCTCATTAACAGCTCGCGAGCTAAAATCTCAGCTCAAACTCGTGACGAGCCAGCTCACAAGCTGGCTCGTGAGCCACGAGCTGGCTCGCTGGGTTTGGTTGGACCTTGTTTTAAGAAAAAAATAAATTTTACAAATATTTTTGGACCGAGCTAGATCGAGTTTAACCGAGCTGGACCGAGCTTGACAGTATAAAATACATACAAATTCATACAAATTCACAAATTGATGCCTAGCCGAGCTGGACAAAAGCTCAACTTGTTAATTTTGGCCCGAGCTGTTAGCGGGCCAGCTCGTTAACAGCTCGGTCCACTATTGAACGAGCCAGATGTGAGTCGCGAGCGAGCCACGAGCTACGAGCTTTTGGGACAACCCTATATACAGATAATTTGACCCCAAATTTCGCATTAAAAAATCTCCATTACGACCCTGATATTTATAAATTAATAGTATTATTATTAAAAAAATTTGAAGGACAGAGAACACTGTCAATTTCATTAATTAATAAAGTTATTTACAAAATTATTATTAAATTAATAATTATGATTTTTAAATAGTAAATAGTTGACATTAATTCATAAAGTTTTAATATCCACTCATAATAGAAATTTATGAGATCTTAGTGGTTGCATCATCCATCAAGTCACTCAAGTGTTTCAACGATTTAAAATAATTATTTTTTCATACATTATCTAATGATACCAAAATTATAGGAGATTTAATTGTTATGCCATTTTTACGATCAAGGTCAATGGCATAATATAAATTTAATTTTTAATTTAAGATTTACTTAAATTGATTTGAAAAATAAATTCAGTGATCCTATCTATTACATGCTAAATTTTTTTAATATATAAGATAATGCTAGACCAAGAAACTTAAACTCCGTTTAATATCCAGCATATGAGAGCAGTTTGGGTCAGATGCCCATCGGACTTAAATTTGTGTCTAAGGATTTCATAACCGTCCAATCTATTTTAAAATCCGTGTACACGGATATTAAAGTAGATGCATACGGATATTAAAGCGCCGCACACATTTTAAAGCAGATTTGACGGTTATAGTACCCATCGAACTTAGTTCGAGTCTGATGAGCATCAGACCCAAACAACTCTCCCAGCATATATGCGAGAAGTGAACGTTGCGTACTTGCGTGTAAACAAATGAACTCGGATCACTTGCCCTCCAGGAGGCATGATTTTCCTTCTCCAGTGTCGCTAATACGTGGGTCCAGACGGATTTAAACATTTAAATACTAATTTTAATTTTACTGCGGACTCACATCTCAGCTATACTGGACAGGAAAATCCTATCCCTTGAAAGCTGAGGATTTGGTTCCTAAACAAATTACATCATAATAAAATATACTAAAAGATAGCTAATTTTCACCATCGGGCCAATTCTTTTTTTTTTTGGATTCTATTGGGCCGAATTTAACATCGAACAAATAGCTGCTAATTTTACATGCGTCCAAAAGGAAAATAAATCGGCTGCGGAATTTCTTCGGCTCGCAGCAGATTTATTTCCGTCCAAAAGAGCAGTACACGGATGCTGATTGGTTCACCGCCAATGGCAAGCTGCCAAGTTATTGACCTGTCAGGTGACTATAGTGATAAATTAAAAGTTCGGATTTAGTTCGACGGGATAAAAATTCGTGATTCGGATATAATTCAAAAATAATTCAGTATAACAAAAAAAGAAAAAACAAATCCCAAAAAAACCCCTAATTTTTTTTTTTTGATGTTTTTATCGCAAATTATTCAGTAAAAATTCGGTCAAACGTTTAATTCGTAGTTCAGTGCGAAAACTCTTAAAAAATATTTTATACGTGAATTATTCTCGTTTTAAACGCGCATCTTGTTACTGTGTCAGCGACTCAGTTGGAAAAGTGGTTTCTCAGTTCTCCATTGGTTTAATACCCTACATATTATATTTCATTTATTCATTACAATGCGTGTCATGTTAATTGGTACATACCTCCTTAACTAGTGTATTTAATCATTTGCTTTTAATTTATCAATGAAAGTCAAACATAAGTACAAATAATTGTATTCTTTCCGGGTAGGGGTGTAAACGGATACGGATACAGATAATCCGCTCCGAATCGCTTATTATCCGTATCCGGATTAAACGGATACGGATACTTGCGGATACGGATACGGATAATTTTAGTATATGAAAAAATAATGCGGATACGGATAATTTTATGAGGATATAAACGTAGCGGATATCCGTATATATCCGGATCCAAAATTTAATCTTTCAACAGCTTTCAATTCATTTCACTCTTGTGAAATTCCCAAAAAACATACATATTCGTTTAAGTCCAATAATCTTAGTAGAAAAATCATATAGTCTATTAGGATAATTGATTGGTTCTCTGAACCAATAAGCAATTAGTCATGCATAATCATCACTGTACAAAATAAAAAAGTCTATTAAATTTTTGTCAATTTAGGTAATCAAATTAGGTAATTTAAAATTATGAAATTTAGTAGAATTACTCAATATCCGACAATTATCCGTTCCATATTCGTATTCGAATCCGTATCCATAGATTATCCATTTCGTATCCGTATCCGTTTAAGACGGATATGGTTTTCAATTTTGATATCCGTTTATCATCAGTATCCGTATCCGTATCCGCTTGTTGAAAAACGGATACGGATATGGTATTAGCATTATCCGCTCCGAATCTACTCCGTTTACACCCATATTTCCGAGACTTAGATAATTTTTTTTTTAAACTAGAAAGAACCTGATAATATTTTAACTATAAGTAGAGTAGTTTTTTAAAATGACAGGTATACATCGCCAAATCAACAAAAAATAAAAATAAAGTAGGCATGAAATTACATACATAATTTTTCATAGTTCAAATATTTTTTTATAGTAAAGACTGGAGATCAAGTCACTTGATTATTTAATATTCATAAATGATTATCTTTTTTTAGTTTTGAAAACCTATTACACGGAGAGTTGTTTTTTTTTTGCCACAAAATAAATGGCTGGTTCTCTTCAAATAATATTTTTGTTTGAAGTTTTCTATACTCTTTATGGAAGCTACTTTTAATTCAATTTCGACAAACTTTTCAAAACTATCTAATGATAATAACAATTTAATCATTGTTTAAGCTTCATTTAATGGCGATATCTTCTTAGAAAATTTTAACCTTAGCATGTCTAAAACAATATTTAGTCAGTTTAATGATCTACATATCTACTCTTGAAAAATATATTAAAAAAGAAGAAGAAGGCTGCGTCTCTCTTTGTAAGTGTGTCAGAATCAGATGGAAGTATTTTCATACCTGTACCTGTTACATATTGTTTTTATTCGTGTCCTATTCTTATTCACTACAAATTATTTTACCCGTATCCTACCCTCGTTCGTTATGGTTGTCGGATAACGAAACGGTAGCAGGTAATATTAATATAATAATTATTTTTATTTTTTATTTTATTAAATAAAATAATAAAAGATATACATTCATTTCGCACATGCATAGTATTTTGTTGGAATTTTTTTTTTTATCATGCTAAGAACAAGTAAACCAATTTAAGTACTATTTTCAATGCTTACTTTTTTTTTTGAAAAATGTTTTCAATGCTTATTAATATATATAGTATAAATATATTTTTTTTATAATTACCCGATAGGGTAACGGGTACGAAATATGTTTTATTCGTATCCTTATCCGTTTAGATAACGAGAATAAATCTTTACCTGTATCCGTACCCAATAAGGTTAGAAAAAAAAATCATACTCATACCTAATTTATCAGATACAATACGAGTCGGATAAACGGATAAGAGGGTGCATTGATACTCCTATTTGTAACCGTATACAAAATGGAGAGAGGAGATGAACACATGAAATGAAGTGGGAAGCAGGGAAGGAACATCGTTGATTAATAATGCCATGCACTACGGCAGTGCCAATTAAATCCCCATCTATTTCACAATTGATGAGCAAGTCAGAGACGAAAGCACTGTTCAGTTGTCCTTTCAAACGGCACACTTAATTAATACGTTATATATAATTCCCAATTATTTGGATCTATGTTGTATGGATACGAGTACGGATACGATACAGATACAACGATATGACAATTCTCAAAATTTAAGAATACAATACACTTATTATATTATATTATTGTAATGAGGGTTCCAATGTGGTAATGCCTCATTTCCTTATACCTCATATATGCTTCATATCATATATTTTCATTTTTAAAATTCAAACAGTCGATTCGAACCGCTCAACATGTTCTCCATGTTAAAATATACTGGGAGACCAAAATATACATTTTTTTGAATTTTTTTACTATTTTTTTTAGATTTATTGAAAACCGTTGTTTTTCAAACAAATATGCACCATAAAAAAACAGCGATTTTCAATAAATCTAAAAAAATAGTAAAAAATTCAAAAAAATATAAAATTTGGTCTCCAAACATATTTTAACATGGAGATCATGTTGAGCTGTTCGGATTGATTGTTTGGATTTTAAAAACAAAGATAAAAGATATGAGGAGATGAGGCATTGGAACTCTCCTCTTATATTAATTATATTATTAATTCAATATTTGTATTATATAAATTTAATATAAAAAATTATAGGTATACATTAAATATAATAGCTATATAAATCTAACATCAAATGTGATTAGTGTAGTGGTAAGGGTTTATTTTGCTAGAGATAGGTGTAAGAAAATTCTTATTTTTGGCGCGGTGTACACTGGTTCTTGGTGGGTATGGTCCATGGTCTACGTATCTAGGCCGTATCTAAAAGTGTTAGGTCGTATTTAGAAGTGTCAGGGCTGTATCAAGAGATTAAGAACACGCCACATATCAAGACCGTATCGGTCGCATATCCGTGTCCGATACGAATACAGAGCCTATTGGAGTATCGAGTAACATAGATTTGGATGCATATTGCACGTGAATGCCTCGTTCAAGTGATGCACCTTAATCATGTATGTAAAGATTAGGGCTGTAAATGAGCTAGCTCGAGCTGAGCTGGGCCTTAGTGCAGCTCGTTAATTCTGGACCGAGCTGTTACCGAGCGAGATGGATGTAGGACTTCCGAGCTAAAATCTCAACTCAAACTCGTGACGAGCCAGCCCGAGTTAGCTCGCGAGCTGACGAGCTGGCTTATTGGGTTTGGTTGAACCTTGTTTTAAGAAAAAAATAAATTTTACAAACATTTTTGGACCGAGCTGGACCAAGTTTGACAGTATAAAATACACACAAAATTGATACCTAGCCGAGCTAGCTCGTGAGTTGGCGAGCAAGCTAGGTCCCAGCTCAAACTCGTTACTTTTGGCCCAAACTGTTAGCGAGCTAGCTTGTTAGCAACTCAGTCCACTATTAAACGAGCTGTTACCGATTGAGTCAGATGCGAGTCACTAGCGAGCCACGAGCTACTAGCTTTTTGACAACCCTACTAAAGACCTTTCCATGTCCGTCTAATTTCTCTTTCTTTCTTAATAAAACAATCACTGTACTTCACGCAAAAGCGTTAACGTACACGGTACACCGCAAGTAGATGAGCTCGCAGGTACCTGACTCGCTTCCAGCCGAGCGATTGTAGTTCGGTCCCTATTTAAATACTGAGGTCTATTTTGAGATTTGTGTCAGATTAAAACTGACGACTCAGATCTTATTCTGTATTGCACTGGATCTGAATCCCCGCTGCCGCTGGTATGCGCACCGCTTTAATATTCTAATCTGGTGTCTAGTCTTATTTGCTTCTTATTCTCACGGAGGGGAACAGAAATTAAAGAAATCGAGAATCAGACAGACGGACAGACATCATCCACTTGTAAGAACAGAGCGACAGCGCGACGGAATTGGAAATCTGTGGTAATCAAGCGGTATCGTATACGATACTGTTCAAGCGAGGGAAGCGATGCATGCGGTTAGCGCGCTGATGGTGGGGAGGATGCTGACTGGGGCCGCGATCGGCGGCGCCGGAGCCGGTGGCATGGTGGTGTTGGCGACGGCGGAGGATATCCCATTCGGTTCGCTTTCGTGGTGCATTTACGCCGGAACATCGTGCGTGCTCGTTCTCTTCGCCGGGATCATGTCGGGGCTTACGCTGGGGCTCATGTCGCTCGGCCTTGTCGAGTTGGAGATCCTACAGCGCAGCGGCACCAATGCAGAGAAGGCTCAAGCAGGTGAAGAACACATACCGCCTCCTTCTATCTACTATTAATTGTTACTAACTATTAACCTCCTTGAAATTGCAATATTTGAGCGATTGCGTTCGATTTTACTCACTTCTGGATCGATTGGCTTGTTTGTTAAACGAGTTAATTTGATATTGGAGGGATTTATGTGAGATCGTGAGCGACAGGGCAGATCCAGGGTTTTCGTCAGGGGAAGCAAAAAAATATCGAATAAATAGTTAATCAGATTTAAACTCATTATTTGATAAAAATAATGCTTTAACTTATACTTTTTAACTTATACTTTATAATGCTCTGACTGCTCTGACTGGTAATTTCTAATTTCTGATATTCTGACTTATAATTATAATTATCAATCATAATTCAAGAATTTTATTTTAATTTTAACTATAAATTTAACCCGAATTACCAGTTAAATATTTAGAAGGGGGCAAATTTTTTTTAGTCGAAACTGATAAATCTCTACTAAAACTCAAATCCAGGGGGGGCGGCTGTACCCCCTCCCCTGATCTACACTGAGTTTAGGGTTTAGGGTTTAGGTGGATAATTAATTGCGCTCTGGCTACCGAGCATTTGGATCAATGCGGATATTATGATTTGAAATTTGTTATTTAAAGTTGTAATCCACCTTGAGAATCCTGCGGGTATCTTCTTTATAGAGTGTTGACCTCGAGTCGGTTATGTATTATGTAATTTTGTAATTGTTGATAATTCTCTGCAGCTGCAATTTTTCCTGTTGTTCAAAAGCAGCACCAGCTCCTTGTCACTTTATTACTGTGTAATGCTGCTTCTATGGAGGTAAGCTTTAAACCTTTCCATTACGACAATAAATTACAAAAGATGTTGGTTATTCTTTTTTGTTGTTGATAATTTTCTTTTATATTTTCTTTCTTACTGCTTTTTACCTTTCTCAATCAACTCAGTGCTTATGCTTTTTGTGTATATTGGCTGGTGCAGGCACTTCCCATATTCCTTGACAAGATATTTCATCCTGTTGTTGCAGTAGTTTTGTCTGTAACTTTTGTTCTATTTTTCGGAGAGGTATGTCCTTCCTCTTGTCCAAACTTTTGCTAAGCTTTTGTTCATGCATGGTAATGAAATGGAAGTTATCCAATTAAAAATTGAAAAGAAATTGGAATCTTTTTCTTTTTTGAGGTGATTCCACAAGCTATTTGTTCCAGATACGGTCTGGCAGTTGGTGCAAATTTGGTTTGGCTTGTGCGCATTTTGATGTTTGTTTGTTATCCTATTGCTTGGCCCATTGGGAAGGTCAGTTTTTCATTTTCAATACAAGGGAACTGAGACTACATATAGTTTCTTTTTTTCTTTTTGTATTTGATTCAATTGTTTGCATGTGTTTCTTGCAATCATTCAGGTCCTTGACTGGGCGCTTGGCCATGATGACTCTGGATTCTTTAGGCGTGCACAGTTGAAAGCTCTTGTAACTATCCATAGCAAAGAGGTACTTTAACTTGAGTTATTTCATATTGTTGTGCCCTTGCTCATTCCAAATGCATATTTTGTTTTGTTCATTTCTGTTTCTTATGCTTTATAATTTCAGGAAGGCAAAGGAGGTGAACTCACTCATGATGAGACCACAATTATAAGTGGTGCATTAGATTTAACAGAGAAGGTATGGTCCAAATTTTCCAGTTTTACATGGATTGGTTCTTTTGAAGTTTGTACAGAAAGTTAATCAGCCTTAACACCAGCTTAAAAATGATAAGAAAACTTTAGATTTCCATACCAAACTTATAAATGCCTTGGGGACCCAAAAGTGGGATGAACCTCTAGCTTTCTACATAACCACAGGTTGGTAAATCATTCGAAATGCAATTTTAGGCTTTTTCAGCTACTCAGAAAAACCATGTTTAATTAATAACTTTCGCAAACAAATTTTTCCTTATTTTTCTAATGATAAGTACATGAGCAAACATTAATTATTTCTTTTTTTGAAACTCTTGGCCGTAGCTGCCAAGTATAATTTTCATTAATTAAAATGTAAAATTATATCCATAACATCATCCACATCAAACTACATCAACATCTAAGAAAAAAAAAAAAATCCACATCTAAACCTTAACATCTAACAAAACAAACAACTAAAACAACAAAATAAACAAACCCTCTCCTTTAGTGGTAGACACTGACGACCTTCAACATCGGCTAGCCAAGCGCTGAGGTGGGGGTATTAGGAGATGGGAGGGCTGGCAACTAGGGCTATTGTCGCCAACGCTCCAGTGATTCTCCCGTTGGTGGTGGAGGTGGACAGGAAGATGCCGATAGACGAGAGAGATAACGACTAGGGCTTTTATCGTCAATTCTCTCTTCTTCTGACGGGTAGGAGCAGAGATGGAGACAAGGAGGGGTAGGGCTTGATGGCAACTAGGGTTTCTTGAAGAGAAGGTGTGCATGGTGGACAAAGGTGGAAGAGGGTGGAGAAGTGAGACGAAGAGGAGGGGTTTAGAAGGCAGAGAGAAAGGGGAGGGAGCTGGCTGTGCGAAGGGTGGCTGGTTGAAGGAAGGTGATATGGGATGGGAGGAGGTGGGTGGCTGAGGGCTGAGGCTGAGGCGGCTAGGGTTTTCTCTCTCTCTTCTGGAGGAGAGTGGTAGTTCAACATGAATTATTTCACTAGCTTATTGTTGTTTGAATATGGTGATGGTGCTGAATAACTGTTTACTATATTGCTCGTCTGATGCTGATCTTCATTATATACTCTTGGAAATTTTATCCTACGCTATCTTCATTATATCATACTTTACTAAAAAAAATGAACTTTCTGGAACATATTCGTATGAATATACTGAAAGTACTATTTGTTTCTTACTAATAGAGTAATACCAAAACTTTCACTTGGGTTTACATATTATTGCCCCTTCATGAAGATTTCAGTTTTGCTGAGTATTATCTGGATCCCTATTCGTTACTAGGCCTTGCAGTCCTGTAGCTCACTAGTCAAAAGCCAGTAGCGTTTTCTTATATTATTTGGTTTGGACTTGCAGATTGCTGAAGCGGCTATGACACCTATTGAATCGACATTCTCGCTAGATGTCGACTCGAAATTAGATTGGTAGCATTCATTTCCTTTCTTACAAATTCATGCTCAAGCATGAATGAAGTGTTTTCTCTTCTCGAAGAGCATGTATTAGCTAGATGATTTTGAAGCTTATGCTTAATGGTATCTTTCTTTTGTCTTTATTGTGTTTTCAGGGAAGCAATAGGGAAGATCCTTGCTAGGGGCCACAGTCGTGTCCCTGTTTATTTAGGAAACCCCAAAAACATAATTGGGCTTTTGCTGGTAATTGCCAAATGTGTGATTGGATTGTGGGGTATACATTCAGCTTTCCTTTTTATACTAAATGGTGAACTTTGTAACTGAATTAGGTTAAGAGTCTTCTGACTGTTCGTGCCGAGACTGAGACACCAGTTGCTGCTGTTTCTATTAGGAGAATCCCAAGGTTTGTTGATGACATTTCTTCACTTGGTCCTTTAATATGCAAAATGCCATTTGATTTTATTTCCATATGAATAAAGTCTCCGTAAATATTTTTTTCTTCAGGGTTCCAGCAGACATGCCTTTGTACGACATACTAAATGAGTTTCAGAAAGGAAGCAGCCACATGGCTGCAGTTGTAAGGGCTAAAAGTAAGCCTCTCTCACTGTCTGAAAATGAGAAACCTCAAGAAAAGAAAGAGGGTACTGGAGGAGAGCATGGTCTGACAGCTCCACTGCTTGTTAAATCTGGAGAGAACGAATCTGTTCTCGTTGACATAGAAAAGCTACAAAATGAGAAGCCGAATGGAAGCACAGTTACAGCAAATGCTGCCATAAGTTCGCCAGAGGATATTGAAGAGGGAGAGGTTATTGGCATTATCACACTCGAGGATGTGTTTGAAGAACTGTTACAGGTAAGACATTTTGTTTTACACCTACATGTCAAATGAGGACTAACTGTTATGTATAATACTCAACTTTCCATACCTGTGCTGGCAACTACCAAACCATTAAAGTCGAGTGTTCTGCAAAGCAACAAAAGTTGCATTGCACATTGATAGGGCCATGTTACCAAGGCCCTAAAAGTAACTTTGGGTTAATAAGAACTGGGACTTGGACCTCCCTTTAGGAGGCCAGCCCGGGATTAATAAGAAAAGCCCAAAATGCATGAAAACCAAAAGCCTGTAAAAGATAAGCCTTACCGCCATAAGAAGAACGGTTAACCCGACGTAAGGCTTGCACCGCCTTATGTGGGATAACTGTTCCCACATTCTCCCGGTTAACACGGGAAGGCGGTTAAAGAGCAGCCTATAAAAGGCAGAGATTTCCTGGAAAAAGGGATTGCATTTTTTCTACTATTTCACGATAAGAGAGATATCGCATAGGGAAGAGTTCGAATATCTCAAATCCTCTTTCCTTTCCATCCCGGCTTATCTATCCGAGATAAGCCAACTCTCAACAGCCATACCCTTCATCTTGGCCTATCGCCCGAGATAGGACGAGATTTCCCAGAAACCTCCCAATCCGACATACGGGCTATCCCCACTAGATAGCACGTATCACACTTTATGTTGGTTTCTTAAAGCCAACACTTCAATTTTAGTACCTTGATTTTAATTAAAATTTTGCTTTGAACTAGGGGTTCATTAGAGGCTGGGTAAATTATAAAATAGATCTTTTCTCACCAAAATTTGACTGTTATTTATGTTTTGCAAAATCTGAAAAGATTTTTTTGGTGGCGGTAGCTGATGTGAGTAGGGGTGTTCATTGGGTCCGGTTTAATTGGTTTTAAACCGAACCGAATTAGATTGGATTAAACGGTTCGGTTTTTTTGGTTAAATGGTTCGGTTCGGTTCGGTTCATTTATTAAAACCGATTGAATACTTTGGTTCAGTTCAGTTTAATATTTCAAAACTGATTATACTGAACTGACCGAACCAGTCATTAATGAACCCCTTTATTTGTTCGGTTCATTTCGTAATATCCCAAGTTCCCTACCCCAAACAATTGAACCCAGACCCCCGATAAAACCCTAACCCACTTTTCATCTCTTCTCTTTGACACCCCCGATGCCATGCCTCCCGTTTTTCTCTCCCTCATTTACCTCTGTTCCTTGATATTTCTTGTTTCTTTTTTCTTTTTTGAAACCTACTCTCTACTTAGGATCTCTCTCTGATCTCTGAGCAGTGAGCTCTCTTGCTCTCTTTTGTTTTCCTCCTTACAAACCCGATCTAGGGTTACCCCTCTCCTCCTTTCCAAGTTCACAACACAAAATTTTAGTAATCTATCAAGGTCCTTGCTGTTGCAAGGTTGTGAGCATGTAGTTCAATCACGGTGGAGAGGGGTAAGCATCAGTGCAATTAAGGTTTTCATAACCAAATAGATAGTTCAATCAAAGTAATATGCTTGCCGAGGATGCAATCAAGATTTTAATTTCACCTCCTTTAATTTTTCTAGGTTTGTTGTTGCGAATTTCATATGAATTTTCGGAGCTTGTTGTTGTGAATTTCATATGAATTTCACCTCTCTATTAACTTTGGTTGAACCGAACAAACCGAACAAACCGAACAAACCGAACAAACTGAAATAAAACTTCGGATCGGTTTAGTTCAGTTGATTGGCTAAAACGGTTCGGTTTGGTTGTATTTTAAAAACCGAAATAAAACTTTGGTTTGCCTAGTTCGGTTTGGTTTCAACCGAACCGAACCGATGAACACCCCTAGATGTGAGGAATGTTGGGTTTAGTTGCAAATGTGGAGAGTAGTGGCTGTGATTTGAAAGGACCTCAGCATGTAACTATATTTGCCAGTAATTACAATTGGAATCATTCTAACAATTATTTATCATGTAGGAGGAGATTGTTGATGAGACTGATGAATTTGTTGATGTTCACAAAAGGTATCCAACTATGAAAGCAATTTAGAATTAATGTTTCATTAAATTTAGTGACTTTTGAGTTTCTCATTTTCTTGTGTTTCTTCACCTTTTATGCAGGATAAGAGTGGCTGCTGCCGCAGCTGCATCATTGCTTGCAAGGGCTCCATCGGTTAGACGGCTCAATGCTCAAAAGGCTGCTGTAAGTTTCATTCTCTCTCTCCTCATATAAAAAGGCAGTGATGGTAATTGTAGTTTAAAGTGGGCATGTAATGTTTTCTCCAGACTGGGTCAACTTATGTTCTACATTAAAATGATGGTATGATATAGTGTATATATCTGTTTTTCTTTTGGAACCCTTAAGCTGAGTTGAAAGATAATCAAACAAATTAATTTTGTTGGTGATTTCAAGTTAAGCATGAATTCAATATGAAGTGATTCTGTTGAATTCAAATTATCATGTTGGTGTAGTTTAGTGCTCTTTTTCTCCCATTGACCTTTTTCTTTCCAATGATTTGGTACTTGAAACTAGAAATTTTACTCATTGTTAAAATTATGAGTTATAATGGCTGTCTTGTTAATCTCTCTCTCTCAGCAGGGAGGACATAATAAGCAGGGGCATCCTAGTAGTGGAAATCTTAGGAAATCCACTGAAGGTGATGTGACAACATCAAAACATAACTCGAATGTCACAGAGCCTCTTTTAGGAGGTCAGAAGTAGGCATAAGACATCCAAAACATTAGGTCTTGTCACTGCCTAAATATAGAGACATCTGTTAGTCTATCGAGGCAGGGTGCTCTGCATTAATGAATTTTTTTTGTTTTCACTACCAGTTTGGAGTTGATACCATTTTGATGGATGGTATATAAATAATAGGACACAGTTTGCCTATTATTTTTTGTTTTGTTTTTTCATTGCATTAGCAAAGTTTATTTCGTACAATTGTAGAGTGATGAAAGGACTTTTAGTGTGCATGCTTATAAGTAATTCAGTAATTGGATTTGCTGAATGTAATGTTAGGGGACGAAGTTTGTCAGTGTCAGTAAAATGATGAGGAAATTGTTTCATATTGTTCAAACTTTGTCGCTATCATCTTTTCATCACCTTTTGCCAGACAATTTAACTACAAAAAAAAAAAAAAAACAACAACAACGAAAGCCCCTCAAACCTCTTTGGGCATCATGACTGAAGTTTGGAAAACTTCCACGCTGAGTTCATACAAGCGCAGTTATCACATCAGACATGCAATTACGTTGAAGTAAAATATAGCTGCTTGCAGGTTATATGAAGCAAGCCAATTCAAGAATATTAATTGTTTGTCTAATTAGAATAACCAAATTTCTAAATTTTTAGGAATAGCTTATTCTGACAAGACAAAAATATTTGATTTACTATTCTAGCTATTCTAACTCAACTAAACACCGAATAGCCTAATTCTAAAAATAGCATATTCTTGATGCATCCGAACATACCCTAGATTGTAAGTGTCAGTGGACAAAGGTTAACCCGTTTCCTTGCTCTTAAGAAATTTTTAGAACATATTTTTGCTCGTAACATCATAATTTCAGTTTGCTCATCTGTTATCAAATGACATTATTTATCATTATTTATCGATATGCCTGGAGGACTTCTCTACAGGGGTGA
Source organism: Carex cristatella (assembly GCA_024447775.1). Taxonomy (NCBI): domain Eukaryota; kingdom Viridiplantae; phylum Streptophyta; class Magnoliopsida; order Poales; family Cyperaceae; genus Carex; species Carex cristatella. The sequence continues at coordinate 200,085 of JAJHPF010000015.1, forward strand.
AGATCAGAGTTCTTCCTTGTCATCATTATTACCACCCGACATGCATTGATGTTGCACTTCTATTGCGGCCTATATGTCCCTATGGCAATCAATGCCTTACAGCTGTTGATATCTAGTTCGAGATACGAAATACACAATTTTTTTTTATTTCTTCGTACACTTTTATGTTATTATCATTATTACTAACATGTTACCTTGATTTGATTTGCATTTCAATTGAAATATGTTGTTAGTATTTTTAATTAAAATATGTGGTCAATATTTTTAATTAAAATATATCGTCAATATCCTCTAATCTCTCATCAGCACCCAAAGATCTCTGCCAATTAATATCTTGTTCACATTAAAAGATAAAAGCTATCAGAAGAGTCTATCTTATGTTCTATTATATCTTTTATTAGAAATTTTCCCTCAACTTCTTAGAATCACACTAATCCACTAGAGGCCATCCCCAATTGATTTTGGAAATATTTATGAATTCGGAGATATTGGTAGTATATCTCTCTACTTTTGGATCATAGTAGGGATTTACTCAGTGATTTTTTTGTGTTGTACTATTGTATATTTGGCTGAGATAGCGGAGAGTTAGGCATGCTGGAGCAGGACAGGTGGTTCCGGAACTTGAGCTTGCGCCACTATCAGTGCCACCTCCTACTCATGGCCTCGGGCTTGTGGCTATATGTGCTTTGCCTATGTTCGCATATCCTCTGCCTCTTCGTTGACCTGGTGAAGTGTTGTATGTTCGATATGCCTGGAGGACTTCCCTGAGAAGATTAGAGTTCTTCTTTGTCATCATTATTACCACCCAACATGCATCGAGGCTGCACTTCTATTGCGGCCTGTATATTCCATTGCGGTCAGTCCCTTACAGCTGTTGATATCTTGTTCGAGGTACGAAACAGACAATTTATTTTATTTCTTCATACACTTTTATGTTATTATCATTATTGCTAACATGTATGTTACCTTGATTTGATTTGCATTTTAGATATCAGAGAGCTACTGTTATTATTATGATAGATTGGAGAGTCCAGAGTTGAACTCAGTTATATTATTATTGTCTGTGAGTGTTTGTTATATAAATTAGTTGCATCATGTAAATAATACAACATCTTTGTTATTTATATAATTTAGTTTCTATCCCACTTAAATCATCAAAGACTTCTAAAATCAACAAAAATGCACTTCATTTAATTATATTCCCCATCTCTAACTGCCAATTTAAATCTCTCTCTCTCACACACACACACACAGAAAATGAGCTTTGCAGTGAAGATGAATTTTGTGACATGGGTGGTGGCATGCCTTTTTCTACAAACTTCATTGGTGCAAGATCTCGTCTTGTGCACCGCCATCTGCAAACTTCGTCGGTTCCAAGTTCTAGTGGCATTATCAACAACGGTTATCATTTCCAGCCACCAAAGCATTGGATCAATGGTAATTTTTTTTCTCTACTCAGAAGCTAATGTTTGATTAATTTAAAATTAATGTAGAAAAAGAGAATTTATAATTGTTGGAGTGAAGTACAAAAACGACCTTAATTAGTAAAAGGCAAGATAAGGGAAAATGCTAGTTTTGTTCTTTGCTAACACATACCTGGACATTTACAAAACTACAATTTGGATCCATATTCAACAAAATAAGTGATATGCTAATATTACCTCACTTGGAATCAATATTCGTTTTCTTATTATCCACACATATCCATCAATATAAGGTAGCATATATTATATGGAGATGATTTCGAAACAACAGCTAAGAGGCGATATGCTAATGCAAGTCCCTGTGGCACTTGTAGCATGGTTGATGCAGTGCTTTTTGTACTGTTGGTAACAGCGTTATATTTCAATTGAAATATGTTGTCAGTATTTTTAATTAAAATATGTCGTCAATATTTTCAATTGAAATATATTGTCAGCATTTTAAATTTAAAATATGCCATAAATATTTTTAATTGAAATATGTTGTCAGTATTTTTAATTAAAATATGTCGCCAATTATTTCAATTAAAATGTATCGTAACATGATACCTTTCATATTGTTCGATCATAACAGGATAGTGTGTTTTTCGTAAAATTAACCATTCATTTTTCTTATCAACTTGGTGAAGTCTCGAACATGTACGATATGTTTGATCTCAACTTCTTAGAGTCACACTCATCGACTAGGGACAACACTCCACCATCGCCGATTGATTTTGGGAATGTTCATGAATTCGGAGATAGTGGTAGTAGATCTCTACACTTTTGTTTTATAGTAGGGATTTGCTCAGTGATTTGTGGTGCTGTACTATTGTATATTTAGCTGAGTTAGCGGGGAGTTGGGTATGCTGGAGTCTGATAGGGGTTTTCGGAGCTTGAGCTTGTGCCACCATCAATGCCACCTCCTGCTCATGGCCTTGGGCTTGTGACTATAGGTGCTTTGCCTATGGTCGCATATCCTCCGTCTCTTCGTCGGCCTAGTGAGGTGTCGGACTCTATATTGTTCGATATGCCTGGAGGACTTCTCTACAGGGGTGAAGATCAGAGTTCTTCCTTGTCATCACTATTACCACCCGACATGCATCGATGCTGCACTTCTATTGCGGCCTATATGTCCCTATTGCAATCAATCCCTTACAGTTGTTGATATCTAGTTCGAGATACGAAATAGACAATTTTTTTTTTTTTGTATAATTTCTTCATACACTTTTATGTTATTATCATTATTACTAACATGTTACCTTGATTTGATTTGCATTTCAATTGAAATATGTTGTTAGTATTTTTAATTAAAATATGTCGTCAATATTTTTGATTGAAATATGTTGTTAGTATTTTTAATTAAAACTTGTCAAGTGCCAGCCATGCGTGCCGTGGGTGGGGTATTAAATATTTTTGCCCGGTGGAGTGAAATTAGTTGTTGAAATGTTACAAGTTTGATATTTTGGTCAACAATCTCATTTGAATTTCCAATTATGAAGTTAGCTTTGAGTCTTAGCTAAGGTTGTTTAAGCTCTTCTAGTAGAGATTTCTAATGACATCAAATTCTCCTCAAATATAGCAAACCTTGGGAGTTCGACCTTACTCCAAGTATTAATATTTCCACTAAGCCTTAAAACATGCAAATTTTAATCAACGCCACAGACAACCAAGTTACTATATGAAATTATATTTATGCAGCCTTCACTTCAGAGAGCCTTCTTTCCTTGCCCAAGCATATAGGTGTATATGTGCGGACACCTATAGAACATAAAAGAATGCAACAATCACAATACAAAAAAGAACATGATAAAACTGGAAACCTATCTATTAAATATCAAATACAATAGAAACGAACTTGGGAGATAGATTCCAATTACGCCAATTGATGCAAAGTAATAATCAAAGGAGAAGTTCCACTTATTTGGTATCTTTAAGCAGTATTTCTCTGATACCTGTGGTGAAAACATGGCTTATTGAAATGATTTTCTTTCTTTCAAAAAGTACCCAGGGTTTATATGCAAAATAAACACACTCTTTCTTAAATGAAGGAAATATTGATAGATAGAGTTGGTTTCCTTATATTATTTGCAAAAAACCATGGCATATATGACTAAAATAAGTTCTCAATGCTGGGGCCTAAGAGTAACGATGCAAAAAATATGCATCGAAGAAGCTAAGCCTGTAGAAAGAATGAGATCGATAATCTGTATGGGCCTTTACCATCCATATATACTCTGCCGATTAAGCACCATGCAAATCAGCTATACCTTTTTTCAAGCTAGGATTTTGATTCTTGTATGTAAGGAAATTAATGAGAGTCTTGCATGGCAATAACCTAAGCCATAGGAGCCACGAAGGTGTAAAGCCAAGAGCCTCTTTCATACCAAAAAAGGAGTATCTGATTATCTAAATACAAAGTTATTATCAATTAACACAAAACTGTACTGAGCCTCTAGTTTTTTTTTCCCTTTTTAATTTTATATTTTGAGAAAATTTAACACAGTAAGAGACCAACTAATAACAAAAGAGCTAACATGTAGTCTAATGGTTAAAGTTGCTCATTGAGTTGTGAGAGATTTTGAGTTCAAATGCCACGTCCCACACATTATATTTTTTTACATTTTATTTTCCAGCCACCTCTATTTGAAATTTCTAGTTCTGCTCCTGCTTTGTAGTATATGGTTGATACTATACTGCTATTTATTTACCCTTATCCAAGTGTGTTCTTAAATCCTGAAAAAATATAGTTATGGTTTCTGTAATCTGCATTAGTTTATGTTCACTTTACTTTGTTATTCTTTTAGTCTAATTGATTGGTTTTTTTTTGTTGTACAGTAGTATAATGTCACAATCTCAGACCCAAACAAATCTTGATTGATGTTGGTGTCGAGTCTCAGATCCAAACAAATCTTGATGTTGGTGTCGAGTCCAAGAGCGGATCGACTGCAGTAATGTCGCTATCCCAGACCCAAACAAATCCTGATGTTGGTGTCTCACGTGCTTTGTCCGCTTAACACAATTTCATGAATTTGTTCCCGATTTTACTGAAAAATAATAATAATTCAAATTAACGAAGTACAACTAATTGTTTGAAAATTAACCCATGTGTACTAATTTTAGAAGCAACAACTGTTAATATTTATGTAATTTAGTTCAATTTTGAAAGTTCCAAGTACCGGTTGTTCAAACCCATCTATGTCATGTTAGCAGACAGCAGCATCTTTTATTTATGCTTTATTTAAGTTATTTGACTTGTTTAATTGAAGTATCTCTTTTTTACTTTGCACATTCATCTTGCTGCAAATCTGAAGATTGGAGATTGAAATTTGTGATAGGACAACTGTGTTGTTTCTTTAATTGAAGTACTAAAAAAATGTTAGCTATTATTTGAGTATGTCTGTTACACTATTATTTGCGTGAAAGAGACTGATACTCTACTGGTAAGGTCAGTGCTGCACTGATGTACTGATATGAGGTAGAGTATGTATTGGCTTGGTTACCGATATGCCTCTATTTCCAATTTCTTTATTGTTTTGATTTATCTTAGATAATTCTAATTTACTATCTGAGTTTCATTTCAACCAAATGTTAAGTTCCAATGAAATATTGATTTGCAAAAAAGCTTGTTGTTTCATTTCTGTTTTATGCACATTTTGATGTTTTGTTGGGTCCTATTAGTTGTCCATATTATTATATTAAGTTGGCTCGTTTGGCTATTCATTGTTCAGTCCGCTTCGCTTAAACGGGCCTTATATGAACAGGGCTTCATGCTGAACGGGCTCAATTTTGAACAAAACTGAACGGACTGAACATGAGCATAGAGAATTTCACTTCAAGTGATCATGAACATAATTTGTTCATTTAAATCCTGTACTGGGCCGGGTATGAACAAGGGGCCGTTCATACTTTTTGAACCCGAAGCTAAATCGAACTTTATATTTTTTTTTTAATAATTGTCAAAATGAAAGTTTTATAATTAAAAATGAGTTTTATTATAAAAGACAATTAAGTTGACAAATTTGTGAATTTTCAAATTTTAAAAAAGATTTATATGATATTATGAAGTTTAGAACAAGAACTACCTAATTTCGAGATTTTTAAGGGGTATACATGAAATTCCTCCTAAATTCAATTAAAATAACATCAATCTAGGTGCACGCCCAAATCTAACAGAGAAGGAATTTCATTCGTCTCAACAATTCATTTTGCAAAATGGGCGGATCTACACTATGCTCAGGAGGTGCTAAGATTTTGAAATTTAATTGATTTTTTTATTTATTTTTTGAAGTTTTTATATAGTTCAGCCCCCCCCCATAAAATATTAAATGTGTGCTTATAGTCTAGTGGTTAAGACTCTATTTTATTCTTAGGAGGTTATGGGTTCAAATTCCACGGCTATAAATTAATAATTATGTATTTTAAGTTTTAGCTTTCCTGACTAAATTTTCTAGTTCCACCCCTGCCAATTAGCAAGTGAATTTGAATATGATCCGAATTAAATAATCCATCTTCATCTGCAAATCTGATCACAAGTTAAACCCAACCCATCATGTAATATTTTGGTTTTCTTTAATCTGTTCTTTTCATTATGGCGAAATAATTGCATGGGGGATTGAGAGAATCAGAGAATCTATTTGGGCTCTTTCTTTTGAGGAAGCCATAAATTCCTGTTTTTTTAGGTTGCTTTTGGAAACACGATGCCGAGCCATGCAAAAAGCAAAAAAGCAATTCTGCAAAGGCTAATTGATCTCTCCTTTTAGCTGTTGTACGCAGCGTTGTTCAATAAAGGAAGAATCTTTATTAAGTGTGCTAATAATATTACTAATCACTAATTCTGTGCTTATCGTTTTCTTCGTCGGTTAATCCTAATAAGATTCTCCAAATCAACATACCTTTATTTGTATACATGTTACCACTAATTCTTTACATCTACCTTACAGCATCACCGGTTAAAAAGAAAGGATGAAATAAATCTTTAGTCATTTAGTCTTTGTTTTCTACTGCATTAACCTTATTTGATTTTTAAAAAGGATTTCTTGTAATCAATTTTAGCACAAATTTCAAGATTCAAGGTATACACGGTTGAACTGAGTTGCTCAATGTGAAATTTTTATTGAACTATTTTTAAACAAAATTTTTAATATATCTTTTTTAGATTTGTTTCATTATCTATCTGTAGAAAATTTGTTGATATATATAAAGACCGAAATTTTTAAAAACACCATATTAACAAATAATAAACTAAAAGGTCACTTTTTCTGGAAAATTAAAAAGTTGTCATGTCCGTTAATTAAAACTGCGTACACAGAAGGGCGAGTCTGCTGTTCAAAACGGCGTACACTGCATGGAGTCCACCAATCAAAACTGCCTATGTCTGCCATTTTGAACAGCAGACTCTATGCCTATATAAGGAGTCTGTAGTTAAACTTTTTTACCATTTCATTCTCAAGTTTTCAATCCCTTCGAGCTCAGGTAAGTTTTCTTCTTCTTCTTTTCTTTTTTAAAGTTTTAGTTTAGGATTTATGATTTAGGGTTTAGGACCAAAAATTCAATTAGATATCCAAAATTAATTACAATTAAGCCAGGTGACCAAATTAGAAATAAACCTAAATTAGAAAATTACCCAAATTAAAAAATTAACCAAATTAGGAATATATCCAAATTAGAAAATTACCCAAATAAAGAATATACCCAAATTAGAAAATTATCCAAATTAGGAAATTAACCAAATTAGGAATTTTACCATATTATGCAATTAATCAAATTAGGAAATTGATCAAATTTGAAAATTGACCAAATTAGAAATTTACCCAAATTAAAAAATTACTCAAATTAGGAAATCAACCAAATCAGGAAATTAACATTTTTTTATTAGTGCCAGATTTATTGTTTTTCTTCCAACATTAATTAGAAAGGTGCTAAAATTAATTATCTAACGATATGTGTAAGAATTTTGTTATTAATTTCATTATTCACCGCTTTAATTTGAATTTAATATCTAATGTTATGTAATCCTTGCAGGCCTTACAGAGATTAGTATCAAGATAATAGTGCATACATGATTTTTCTGGAGGGGTGTCTCGCCATCAACCTTCATGAGCAGGTACCGAGGCCGAGGGATCAGTGGGGATGGATCCACAGTGTTATCCCAGCCGGTGCACCGTTCGCATCAGTGGTACGTTTAATTTTTAATTTCTACAAAAAACCTATAATATTTACATTTGTACGATATTTTATTGAATTTTTTTCAGGCCTTATATCTGGTGAAGAGTTACATCATAGCAGCAACAATGGCCACGATAAAAGGCTAGAAGATTCTTGGCAAGGCCAATTTGAAGCACAATGTACCTGCGGTATTCTCATGTGGGCATAGGGGGCGCCTTGACTCTCTGCTGAGATGCACTGGCTTACGCAAAGTTGATCACACTGTTGACATATCTGACGAGTCAGACATCTACGTCTGCTATGCTGGAGACGAGGACCTATTCAGAGAGGTGCAGACTGCCAAGACCATCGATTAGGCATTCTATCGAGGTTCAGAGATATTGCGCCGAAGGAGAGACGGGCCTATGTTTCTACTGAGGATCTCGAGGTATAATATTATTTAAAATGTCTAATTGTTCTTTTAATTTCAAATTTATTGCGTAAATAATATGTAAGTTAATGCATGACAATGACTCAAACAACCCGACTGTTAACATCTCGGCAGACTTCAGCATGCCTCGAGATGAACTATAATCCCAGGACTACATGCCGACTCAGACTTACCCTCATGCTTATCAGCAGGGTTATGTCCAGACAAAGCCATACCTGCACTTTCCTAGATCCTCCACGCAGCCCTCTCTATACCCCTACTCAACTGATGACCCTATAGTGAGACAGGCTGGACTATTCACACAGGGTGAGTCTACTCAGACTACAGCATTTGGTCCAGGAGTTCAGCAGACATCCGAGATTGAGGAGGTACATGAAGAGCCGATCCATGAGACGCCGGCTCATTAAGAGGATGTCGAGCCCGAGGACTCATCAAGCTCATCCATTGAGACGTCGCTTTCCAGGAGCGGTAGGGACTTCAGGAAGAAGAGGCCGAAGATCGTATTTAGCCTAGATCCTTAGATTATTTGTCATGTGTTGTTATATTTTTCAGAGTACGTGATACTATTGTTCTTGATACATTTATTTTACTGAGCAATTATTTATTGCCTTTGTTATTTTGTTATTTATTTATTTTGATCATCACATAATTTCGAATGACATTTCAAAAGTTTAGATATGACATACGAACAATAAATAATATAACAAACAATATAACATATATACAATAATTAATAGAAATATCCAAAATACAAAACAAATATATAACAATAATACAAAACAAACATATAATAAACCCTCAAACCATTTTTTCTATTTTAAAAAATAAAAAATAATATGTCCGTCGTTCAAAATGACACCCTAAACAGTCGTTTAGTTATTACCCTTTTCACATCTAACGTATCATTTTGGTATGTACTCCATTATCTCTATCTTAAATGTATTAGATAATTACGAATCAACATCAAATCATGTAGTCAATAATTTCGGATGTATAAGTGTCAACATAAGTAGGCTGTTAATTTTATGATCTGTTACTAATAAATCATATCTTTGAAATCCGTATCTTGTAGGCGGCAGTATTTAATGAGTCCATATCCTCCGATTTAACAGAATAATTAATTGTGCTTAGATCCGAACCGTTTGATCACCTCTTAGATAGTCGTACAAATTCTGATCAAGTGGTATAAATTTTACGTTATCTCAGGTGATATGAATTCGTGTATATGTTTTGCAAACTTATTGGAAATTTAAATAATTTATTTTATTATTTACGTAGACCGTGTTTTAAAATTTAAAAACAAAAGCTAATAACTGACGATAAAGAAAACATTTGATGGGCGCTAAGAGTTTTTTTTTTTTTTTTTTTGAAACCTTCGCAGAGGCTGTGAAGTTGTGAGGGAAAATCGAACTCTCGACCTTTGGGTACTACAATCCTAGGACTTTTTCCTAGCCAACTATGCTACTTTTTCTTTTGCTAAGACTCTGTTTAAAAACAGTGATTTTCTTTATCTATTTTAAAAAATAGTTTATTTTAGTCTACAAGTACATATTTATATGAAAATCATGTTGAATGATTCTGATCGACTGTTAAAATTTTAAAAACGAAAATATTGATCTGTATTACATACCAAATTGTACTATGCATATTACCATAGACTCACTCCTAAATCTAATTGGATATGTTTGGGTACTTCAACAGATAAACTAAATCTAATTGGATCTGTTTGGATGGGAGTTAGCTAGAACAGCAAAATTTGAGATTAGTAAATGAGAATAGAGAAAAAAAAATAGTGATTTTCATATTAATTAGTATGAAATAGTGTTGTTTGAATTAGTTAAAATATTGTTAGGATTGTACATTTGGAATTGCGAATAGCTGTAATTAAGAAATAATAATGTCAACAATGTATTAATTAAGAAGAAAAATAGATAGGTGGGATCTCAAATGAATTGTCACGATGTGAAAATAGCAGAAGTGGTGTCAATTTTGTCATTTCAGAACTATGTTGATGGAAATCCGAAAATAAATTATTTTTTTTCTCTCTTTACACTTCCGAATAGTAGTTATTTCAACATAGCTAAAAGCCAAAACAGCCGGCTAGAAGATACGTACGGATTTCTTGGCACAAAGATATGATTTATTAGTAACAGATTATAAAATTAACAGCCTACTTATGTTGACACTTGTACATCTGAAATTATCGACTACATGATTTGAAGTTGATTCGTAATTATTTAATATATTTAAGATAGAGATAATGGAGTACGTACATACCAAAACAATACGTTAGATGTGACAAGAGTAATAATTAAACGACTGTATAAAATGAATTTATACGTAAAGAAGTTGCATTAAGTATATTTTAAAAATTTTACTTTATTATTTGAATGTTTGGGGAAAATCTTACATTTAACGTAGCATCTATGTGCCTTCTTTTAAATATATTATTTGATGCTAAAATATTATCACAATTTTGAATTTGAGAGTATATTTTCCAGGCAAAATATTTGAGAGTATAGTTTTAAATTTGAGATTATGGTACGTACAATAGTTCAATATTTTGTAAAGTACATAATGGTACGTACAACAGTTCAATATTTTTATTTGTAAAGTCCAGAAAGTCAATATAAATAGTTCAATATGACCTCCATATAATAATGTACTTGTAGATCAAATTTTATATTTTAAATTTTTTTAATTAATATCTTTTTAAATAAATAGATAGAAAATATTTTGATTTAAAAATTCTAGACCATTCAAAAGTAGTGATTCTACTTAATTAAATAGTGGAAAAAAATATAAAATTTGATCTGCAAGTATATTTTATATGAAGATCATGTTGAACGATTCAGATTGACTGTTTAGACTTGGAAAATAAAAATATTTATCCGTAGTATTGTGCTATGCATAGTTCCACAACCTCATTAAAAAAAATATTTTTTTTCAATATTATTTTATTGTATTTTCTTTCGGTCGAATACATTTAACACTCGCGAATTTATCTTTAAAAAAAAATAGATCCATTTAGATATATTTTTTTTCTTACTCTCAGTGCATTAAATTGTTTGTAATCAATATAAATTTCCAACTTCGATAAAAGGCGGCAGTTTTGATTAGGCCAAAGGATCCCTAGCCTTTCTTCTTTATTGCTAGCATTGTAATTTGTATCACTCTTTCTAACAGTATTTCACTATCTTTTTCAATAATTATTCTTTAAGTATTATTCTGTATACTCTCAAATAAATTCGAAATGAAGTATCATTGAAGTGGATTAATTTTTTTTTGGTCAGAAACTCGTAATCAGTAGATGTATTTTAGGCTTTTAGTGGAGTCCATATCCCTCAGGTACCTGAGGGAATAGCTCTGCTGAGTCGAAATTAATTAAGTGCTTACTTATAATTAAGACGGATCCGTTTTACAATTCGTATCAAATTGAAAGCTCAGATCTCATTCTAATGCTGACGATAGCTTAAGGATGCGTTTGGATGAAGATTCAATTTTTGGTTGAATTAGTAGGATAGCATGCTGATTCATAAAAGATAAACAAAAGATAGTTTCTTTTTGTTAATTCGAACACATTCAAATGTAGAATATATAGTAGTTGAGATAAGAGTATTATTTTCATATAAGAAGGTGAAATTTTGTCTTGAATTGAACCATTAATTTAATTTTAACAGTCTTTTAATTTCTGAACAAGGACACTCAAGAATTTTCTATATAATAAATATAAAATTTTAATTAAATTTGCAGGAAGATGGTTAACAAAATTTGGGATTTAGAAAGATAGAAATTTAATAAGAATATTATTTTCATATAACGATTTATAATTTTTTAGATAATTTTTGTTTTGTTTTGAGGGTCATCCGCGAAAGCAAGCTAATCATTGTATTAAAAAGATTATTTTTTTTTTACAAAGCATGAGTACCTGGCTTAACCTATTTCATGAAACGTGTTTAGATAATTTTTTCATTTAAATGGGTGGAAATCAGAGATTTAAGTGTGTGTACACGAATAGGGAGGATAATTAATATGGGTAAGGATATTAACAGAGCAGTTTTGGCTTCATGCTGAGCACAAATTATATAATCAAAACAGTCTTGCATGTAGTTCATGCTTTGCATATGCCAGTAATGCTCTTTGCACATGTAGAGAGCTAACATGATAGCAATCATTCATTCATGAAAGAAAATGATATTAATGATATTCATATTTCAGTGAAGTTGACATGTTAGACCTATAATTTGAGCTCTCCTACTCCTAGTGCATATAAATCACAATCTGATTTGGAGGTTTAATTCTAAAAGTAGGCATGAATTAATATACAGAACTGCCTGGATGTATGGGGCCATCAATTCTTTCATGATTAATTCATGTTTGACATCTCTACTGCCTGAATGCATGTTGTGCTTTCATGATGTGTAAAAGGATATAAACATGCTTCCAAATAATTGATACATACCTACTTTTTATTCTTGATGCACAGTATAGTACAGTGCAATCAAATCAAATTAAAAAGAATAAAGATTATATTTCCCAAATGTTCAAATGACTTGCTGTATAGTTGAGGATTTTATTAGAAATAAAAATTTTAATTCTTCGGATTTTTTTTTCATTTATTTTTACCAGCATGTCTTTGATGGAATCACACCAGATGAAGTTCCATATATTTTTCAAAGAAAAACACAATTAATTCATTTCCAGAAGATTAAATTATTTTATTAAAAAGAAAATCATGGTTGAGACGTGAATTTTTTTTTTAATTAAAAAGAAAATCATAGTTGGGACTTGAGAGTAAAGTGGCAGGAGAAGGCATGAGAGCGGATGAAAAAAAATAAAATTTGTTGATAAATCCTTGCGTTAAGATTGTATGATTTTTGGTTAATTTATCTAATTATTCTATATATATATATCATTCTAAATCCCTTTAAAGTTAAAATTTTCTTTTATCTTATAAAGATAAATAAAATTCTAACTAAAGAAAACCTTAATTAGTAAGAAAAGTTGGTTAGGTAATACATCGTATTCTTTTTGTGGAGTTTTGGAGTCTACTGATTATTTTTTTGTGCATTGTCCTTTTGCTATTCAAATTTAAAGTTGAATTGCAGTCCATATTAATGTTATTTTTGAAAATCATACTATGGATGACATTTGGTTTATAAATACTTCTATACCTATCAAAGACAAGCCTCTGGTTGAACTTGTTAGACGAGTTGTTCTGTGGTGTATCTGGCTTGAGAGAAATAAACTGCATTTTCAAAATACTAATATAAATAGGTTGTGGGCTCTAGGACTATTTCCTTAACTACATACTAGTGTAAATCATTGAATAATGGTTGACATTCCTACACTCCATCATTGCACATGTTTCCAAATAGCTCTATCATTTTTCGTACGTATACAAACTGTGTTTTTGTAATAGTGCTTCATTCTTTCTTTGGGCACTAATGACATGCCATGTTAGGTTATGACACTGTTAGGGGCTCTACTAGAGGAGGAGGAAGAGGCTAAGGCTGGGGCTCTACCAGAGGAGGAGGAAGAGGCCAAGGCTGGGCTCTACCAGTACTTCAGGACCTAGGCGATTAAACTCCTATGCTTGGGACAAGATCTCTGGATAATTTGTTGGATTGAGTACTTGCATCCTTGTTTTTTTTGTTTGTTTTTACTAATTATGGTATTTTCAATGTCTAATTATGGTATTTTCAATGTCTTAGTGGCTTTAGTGGTCTGTAATAGTCTATGATGTATGTGATTCATCAGTATTTTGCTTATTTTGTGCTATTGGTGTGTACCAATTAATTGAATGTAATTGTTTCTTGCTCCAGCTGTTTGGAGTTGGTAACAGTATGACTCTATGGTTTCTATTAAAATCGGTGAGAAAATCACACCTTTTTAAAAAAAAAAATTAGAAACTTTGGCTTTTAAACTATTTTTTTTATGTCTTCAATAGATATAATTCGTGCATTAGTAGGTGTATTTTCCTTTTAATCTTAAAAAAAAGGCTTAATTTATGTGGCAGCCTAAGCTTTACCAATGCTTCTTTGTTTGTATAAATATCACAAAAGATGTCATTTATTTGCATGAACAATTCATAATTTTTTTTTTTTAAAATTGGTCATTTTAGATCAACCTTTCGTAATTTAGGAATTATTGTAACCATGTCGCGAGACATGCATGATTTAAAATGAAGGATCAATGGAAAAAGAAAAGGAGATTGATGGGTGCCATATATTAATTAGTGTAAATTCTGAATCATTATCATCATCATCATTGTTGTTGTAATTTTATAATAATATCAGTTTTATTATTGTTGTTATTTTGGAATATTATAATTATCTAATTTTAGCAATTGGCGTCATACGTTTTAATCATTTATAGAGTAGGAGCAGTCCGATGAGCATCAGATTAAATTTAAATTTAGTTTGATGTCTAATCGGAGCTATTTGATTTTATTAAAAATTTATGTGCACATAATTTGCATAAATCTTAAATTTATCGTGTGAATCTTGATACAGATCGAACGATTCTGATCAAGCATGAAGCATAATTTGATCCGATGCCATCAAAAGGCCCTCTATTTCTTTAATTTAATACTTAGCCGAAAGCATCTAAGTATCTTTTACACAAAGTAGTATTATCTTAACAAACATTACTTTTATAATAAAAAGAAATTAATGATTTGAAAAAAGTATTTGGAAACACGATGCCGAGCCATGCAAAAAGCAAAAAAGCAATTCTGCAAAGGCTAATTGATCTCTCCTTTTAGCTGTTGTACGCAGCGTTGTTCAATAAAGGAAGAATCTTTATTAAGTGTGCTAATAATATTACTTATCACTAATTCTGTGCTTATCGTTTTCTTCATCGGTTCATCCTAATAAGATTCTCCAAATCAACCTACCTTTATTTGGATACATGTTACCACTAATGCTTTAGATCTACCTTATAGCATCTCCGGTTAAAAAGAAAGGATGAAATAAATCTTTAGTCAATTAGGCCAGGGGCGGACCCGGGGGGGTTCCTGGATTTTGCATTTTAGTGAAGGTTAGGAGGTTTCGGTTGACTATGTTCCTATCTGGATGTTTAATTTGTAGTTCGGGTTAAATTTAGGGTTAAAATTAAAATAAATTTCATCAAATATGATTAACAATTAGAATTATAGATTAAAATACACGGTTGAAATAAATTGCTCAATGTGAATTTTCTATTGAACTTTTTTAAACAAAAATTTTGATACATCATTTTTAGATATTTTTTTCATTATCTATCTGGATAGGTAGAATTTTTTTTATATATATAAAGATTTTGGACCAATCAACAACACTTGTTTCTCTCATTTTAAAAAATATTAAAAGATTTTTTTTAATGTAAAGTACTATGTTTGAACACGAAATTTTCATACGGAGACACCAAGTATATATATAGATTGGTTACATATTTTCACTCCCTTATCTTTAAAATTATTGAAAGAAAAACATTTCGTGACGTGAGTCACGTGACTAGTATGCCACAACTTTGTCACATCACGTGACTTCTTTTACTTAACGTGATGTGACATGACTAAAATAATGGATGATAGTCATATCATGTGAATTGTCACGTTTAATTTTTTTTTAATATTTAAGTTAGTTCATAAAATATAATCAAATATACTTAAAAAATAAAAATAAAACTATTACAAAACTAATTATAATAAAGAATAATGTTGAAAAAAATTGGTCACTTAACTGGTCACGTGACATGACATTTTTTTTATCAAAAGAAGACACGTCACGTGACTAACGCACATAATGTACTCGTGACATGCCGTGACAAAATTATCTACAACACGGCTAATTTCTTTCATTATCTAAAACTATACATAATTATAATTATAAGATTGTGAAAATCAATTATGACAGCAAATAAAATTTATTACGTATGATTTATTTGTTCTTGATAATTGAAATTTAAAATTTGTTTATCAATTTAAATATTCAATTCTTAAATATCTCCAAATATTTGATAGCTTGTGAGAACATCAGTTGTTAATTTGTGGGCAGCAATGGGAGTCATCTAACAGCTCCTACATGGGAGAGATGAAAAGGTTAATAATACGATAATAAATTAATAATACAACTAGAAACAACTTATCAGTGATTAACTCTGGTCAAATCCAATTGTCAACGGAAAGATCCGACATGCATGAAAAGTCTCGATCTCTCTCGTGTGAAGAGATCGTATCTGATTCTTCATGCAAATTTACCAGTTTTTTTACTGGGAAATGTAAAAAGTTGATTTAGTAGGTTATGGAGCTAGACGCCTACACACCTCTCTTTTACTTTTTTCACCGAGATAACTTTCTTAATTGTACAAAAAATAATATATACTATAATATACTACACAAAAGCAACCTCAAAAACAGCAACTTCTGGCTTCCTCAAAAGAAAGAGAGCCCAAATAGATTCTCTGATTCTCTCAATCTCCCATGCAATTATTTCGCCATAATGAAAAGAACAGATTAAAGAAAACCAAAATAATTCATGATGGGTTGGGTTGGGTTAACTTGTGATCAGATTTGTAGATGAAAATGGATTATTTAATTCGGATGGATTTAAATCGGATTTGGCTGAAATTCGAGATCCCAGCTGTTAAACTGTTCCAAGATACGTGCATAGAAAAATCAGTTGTTTCAAAATAGGTGCACAAAAAAATTGAACAGCTGAGATCTCAGATTTCAAGGATTTCAGGAGATTTGAATTTCAGCAGATTTAAATCCTAATTCGGATATATTCAAATCCACTTGCTAATTGGGTCAAATTTGACCTGTTTTGCAAAATGAATTGTTCAGGCGAATGGAATTGCTTCTCTTTTAGATTTGGACATGCACCTAGATTGATGTTATTTTAATTGGATTTAGGAGGAATTTCCTGTATACCCTTAAAAATCTCGAAATTAGATAGTTCTTGTTCTAAACTTCATAATATCATATTAATCTTTTTTAAAATTTGAAAATTCACAAATTTGTCAACTTAATTGTTTTTATAATAAAACTCATTTTAAATTATAAATCTTTCATTTTGTCAATTATTAGAAGAAAAAATATATAAAGTTCGATTTAGCTTCGGATTCAAATAGAATGTTCAGGTATAAATGTTCGGGTTCTCAACGGATCAAAATATATTATATATATGAGTCCATCAACATTATAGGATCCGAATCCACTGCTCGCCAAATTGGCAAGCAGGACCCTGATTTTCCAAATCTCAACACAGATGAATAGTTTGATTTAGAAAAACACGATTTGCTTGCCAATTTGGCGAGCAGTGGAGTCGGTTCCAACATTTTATCCTCTATTAAATTGCAGATGGATTTAACTTATGAAATTGATAGCTGAGAGTTCCAAGCATGTGCTTTGAATAAAGCCACTTTAATGGCGATTGATGATATCTCAGAGATATTCTCTTTTTTGGGCGACAATGGGGATATCTTCTCCTCAAAAAAAAAAAAAGACAATGGGGATATATCTGACGGGAAAGGCGAGTGCATGAAAGAAGAAGGAGATATATCAATTCAATTCTCAAATCAAAGATCCTTTCTTTCTTCTTCAGATCTCCTCCTCTTCTTTTGCTTTTTGCTTGGATTGTAGTAGTTATTCGTTTCTGGTCCCAATCAATACTTGATTTGACAAGAAATTAAAAATAATTGTCAAATATCAAGTTAAAATTAAATTAATTTCAATTTCTGAATTTTTATACTTGTGTAATTAATTTTTAATTACTGATCACACCAGTAATTATTATTGAAACAATGACGAAAACGAAAGTTCACAAAAAATACATTTGAAAGCAATTCTTTTAAAAATCTTTATAAATTGAAAAATTAAGCTGCCTCTTCTATCCTTTTTCAAATAGGGTCTTCCTTCACTTCATTTGTTATGTTGGTTCTTTTATATTAGTAGTACATACAATGTAAGCAAGAGAGAAATTTTACAAAGTTTTATTCTTTTTTAAAATATAGAACAAAATATCCTCCTTTCAAAATTTTGAACAAAATGTTCTTGTGAATCCACTTATTTCCTCTCTCCCTCTCGCTCTCCCTCTCACTCTTTCCTATTTACTATCATTTATTATTTCCTATTTCCAACATATGGTCTTTTAAAAAATTATTATAATTTTTTTAAAAATTATTATAAGACATGGTATTAATTTATTTCATAAAAAAAAATATCTGGCATAAAAATATTTTTAACATACGCATTTTATATTGTTTATTCGGTATAAACTTTCATATTCTTAGTTTTCATAACTATAATAATTTTATCACATCACATTAGATGTTAAGAACAATTTAGTGAGGTACTTATACTTAGGGCTACAAACGAATCGAACAGAATCAAATTTATCTCAGTTTGAGTTTGGTTTGAATTAATTTCGAACTAAATTTGGTTTGAATTAATTTTGAATTGATTTTTTTACGAACTCAATTTCGAATCTTTTATGAACTTTTTTATAACAAGGAAGAGTGATCGTAGTCGCCGAGAGCGAGAGATAAAAGTTGGCTAGGATTTCAGACCTGAGAGCAAGGGTTATGACTTATGAGTTATGACTTATGGCTGTGTGACCTAATATTTAATATTTAAGTCATTAGCGAACATAAGTTATCGGCAAAAATCAACAGTTCACGTTACTTTGAGATTCGAACTAGAATAGTTTGCAAACCTATTTCGAACGGATCAGGTCCAGTTTGAGTTTGGTTTGATTAATTTCGAACTATTTCAAATCGAATTTTTCACGAATGTTTTCGAATCAAACTCAATCAAATCACGAACTATGAATTTTTTGTGCATTCCTAATTATACTTCAATAAAAATATACTAATTATGTATTTGATATAATATTAAGAAATTAAGAAATAAATAACTAATACAAGAAATATTGAGGTGGAATACTATAGACCATGTTGTAAAATGGAAGATATGTAAATAGAAGATACGCAAGGAAATTAATGTTTTCTTTGTCAAATCTTATAATAACTTGAAGAACTATAATAAGATTAACATTGTCAAGCTGAGCACAATATTATATTTGGAGTATGCTCACCTCAAAACAAAAATATATATATATTTGGAGCATGCCTTTAAAATAAAATTTACAGGTTCCGTACAGTTATGTGAGAATTTTTATAACGGAAAATTTTATAAAATACACTTCTTTCAAAATTCATCAAACAAAATATCTTACTTCTAAAAATTATTAACAAAATATTTTTGTGGTCCCAATTTTCACCTCCCTCTCTCTCCCTCTCCATCAACATTTTATCCTCTATTAAATTGCAGATGGATATAGCAATCTATTAAGTTTGTTTGTTAATTGTAAAATATCTTGCTCCCTGGTTTTGGGTTTTTTAATATTCAGGGAGATCTTTGGTAGATTGTTTGTTATTTATGGTTAGCTCGTTTGCTGTCTTTTGTTAATAGGGGCAAATTTAGGGACCAAAATGCTAAATTTCCTTCTACTGGCATGGGTCCTGACCATTGCTGTCACTGGAACAGCTTACTGGAGATGTTTCCTTTGTAATAGCTAACAACTAACAAAGCTTTCTTATAAAAGCTCATGTACTCTTATAGTTTGCCAGAAAAAAAAAAAGATGGATTTAGCTATCGGATTCAAATAGAATTGGATCCGTTAACAACCCGACCGTTTATTTATACCAAGTCCGCGTGGCGTTGTCCAGACTCCAGAGCGATTATGAAAACAACCAGAAACGAAATTGATCGTTGAGAGTTCCAAGCATGTGCTTTGAATAAAGCTACTTTAATGGCGATTGATGATATCTCAGAGATATTCCTCTTTTTTGGGCGACAACAGGGATATCTCTGACTCGAAAGGTGAGTGCATGAAACGAGAAGGGGATATATCAATTCAATTCTCAAATCAAAAGATCATTTCTTTCTCCTTAAATTCTCCTCCTCCACTAACTCCATATGCAACCAATGGTAGTCTACCTTGACCCCCAACAAAACCAAACTCCCAACCCTCCGTCGGTTGCTGGAGATTCTACCGGTACCGGTACCTGTACCTGTACCTGTAACGGGACCGAAACTGAACCATGGATCACCACTGCGTCATCTGATTTCGGTGGCACCTTCCATGCTGTACCAGCTGCAGTCATCCATCCAAAAACCGCCGCTGATGTAGCATCAACCATCTGTCTCGCCACAGCCACACGGCATCTCACTGTCACGGCACGTGGTAACGGGCACTCGATTTCCGGGCAATCGTTATCAGACGGCGGCCTTGTTCTTAACATGCGCTCCTTAGACCAAAAGATGGAGCTGGTGACCTTGCCCGACGGGCAGTACTGTGCTGACGTATCAGGAGGAGCTCTATGGGAAGAGGTGCTGGAATGGTGTGTAAAAAATTATAACATGGCCCCGGTATCATGGACCGATTACTTGGGGTTGACAGTCGGTGGTACTCTATCGAACGGTGGTGTCAGCGGGCAGGCTTTCAGGCATGGCCCACAGGTGGCCAATGTGGTGCAAATGGAGGTCGTGACGGGAGACGGCAAGTGCCATGTGTGTACTCCTGTCGACTTGTCGGAGCTGTTTTACGCGGTGCTCGGCGGGTTCGGGCAATTCGGGGTTATAACACGGGCACGTCTTTGTCTCCAACCCGCACCTAGCATGGTAAGATCAAAATTTATGCTGAAAGAACATAGTTTTTTTTTTTTTTTTTTTTTTGTTATTTCCAGAATTATTTGATCAGCTATTAATTATTTTATTGGGATAAATATGATTTGGATTAGAGTTCACAATTGCTATATTTGAAGGAAACAAAATTAAGTATGATGAGAATCCAAATATATTATTGGGTATAGATAGAATATTACAGAGACAAAATTCTCTATATACAGGTAAGGTGGATAAGAGTGGCGTACGACAAATTCGAAGAATACTCGGCCGATGCGGAGCGGCTCGTGAACCGAACCGGGTCGGATGCATTTGATTACGTGGAAGGATTTGTGTTCGTTAAAAGCTCCGACCCGGTCAATGGATGGCCATCTGTAGAATTCCCTTCCGGTCCAAGCTTCGACGCGGGTAAGATACCGGTCGGATCCGGTCCGGTCTTGTACTGCCTCGAGGTGGCGGTTCATTATAACAATCAGTGGAGCTCCAAAGTGGATGAGGTAACAATTATTGGGGGGCATATTCGTCATTCTAGTATTTTCTTTTGGTAAGTTGCTGTTTGTTCCACTCCTTTTTTTCAGAAAATGAGGACATGCTAGTTTTTCCTCATGATTCTCCTTTCCACTAATCATTGATTGTGTACACCGATTAAAATTCTTAAATTATATAATAATCCAACCAATATGAAAGTGGGATATTTTATAAAACAAATGAAACTAATAAATATTAGAAAATAAGGATTATCCAGTTTGTCCTAACTGGAGAGGAAGTAACTAGTAGACCCGTCGTGTGCATAGGTCTGACGGCTGCATTGTCGTCTATCTTCATGGGATATGCTGACGTCTATCTTTCTTTTATACAGCCACAATAATTGGAATTTTCTTTTATACAGCCACAATAATTGGGATTTTTTTTGTAAACCATAATTTAAAAACAAAGTTTAGGAAACTAATATGATTACTTTTTTAATAAAAATCATAAGAACCGAGTTGGCAACTCGGTCCAAATTTTTTTTTTTATCAGGAATTGAATTGGCAACTCGGCCCACCTTGTTTTTTAGTTTTTATGGAAAAACTGTATAACCATTGGTGTAACACCTTGTTCTTCAGTTTTTTTCAACCGGGCAATTCGGTACCAACTGTTCATTTTTTTAGGTTTGCTTATAAATTAGTTTCTAGTTTAGTTAACGCGGGGCTGAGTTGGCAACTTGGTCCGATGTTTTTTAGAGATTTTCTGTGGTCAGTCTTCGTAAAAACTATAAAATAATTCAGGGCCGAGATGCCAATTCGGTCCCTGATAAAAAAAAAAATTAGATCGAATTGCCAACTCAGTTCTTATAGTTTTTGTAAAAAATAAAAATAATCATATTGGTTTCCTAAATTTTTTTAATTATGGTTTATAAAAAAAAAATTAAATAATTGCAAAATTAAGTGTTGAGAGAAACTTTTTTCACTCTATACCTGTTTTATCCTTTTTTCTCTTACATCTATCTAATTAATTGACAAAGTTAATATATGAAAAAAGTTATTAAAGAAATTTACTACCGCAAGAGAAAACAAATCTGTTCGAAATTAACTCCTATCTCCTTTCTCTTTCGCGAAATTAACTCCTATCTCCTTTCTCTTTCGCGTATCTTGTTTCTCCTTAGGGTCTGATAAGGAGTGAGATTCTTCAAAAATAAGAAATGGAATTCTTATTTTGAAAAATTCTTTGATCAAAATAGAAAATATGAAATCCTGTGACTTGTGGTCGGATTTGGCAAGAATTTAACATGCACCATTAAAATTACTTATTTACCATCATTGTGTTTGAATTCTTACTCTTCCGCTTAACACCTTATCTCATTTGATGGCAACTTTTGTAAATTTGATGAAAATTCTGGATTATTTTTTCTTCTCAACAATGAATTCATCCGAGTATAATAATGGTTCCGATCAAACATTTTCAAATTGAAATCATCTCTATTCATTTCTTTTTCAATGAAATGAACTCATTTCTCCTTGATCATTGCTGCTCATCCCACATCGCATCTTCTCCTTAATCATTCTTCAACAAATCCACACAACAAAAATGGAAATGAATCAAATGGTAGAATTAATCAGAGAGAAACTCGGTATGAAATTATAACTGTGCATTTTTTATCTGCGTTGAAATTCGAGCAATGGACTTTGACTTGTAGTTACTGCCAGTACTTTTCACAAATGTAGTTGGTACCAGTACATTGCCTATTGTCAAATTTGTAGTTGGTACCAATGGTTTTTTATTTTATTTTTCTTTTAGGTTTAACTATGTAATTTGTCACTTTAATATTTCAATCAAATGATACCTAAGGGTTTTTCTTCAAAGAAAAGAAATTATGAAGTATATGTGCAATATGTTTAATGGTTCTACTCTAAAGCTAGATGGAAATGCAAATATTTTGTTCTCAATGCTGCGCAAACAATGTTAATTTAGGCATGTGTAATCAGAGAAACAATCAATCAAAATTATAGATAAGTGAATCAGTGGAAGCATTCATATTGGTTAACTGTAAAGTCATCTTATTAATAATAATTAGATATCAAATTATAATCTTACGTAGAGTACATACATATTCATGAAATTTTTTTTCTTCTAATTTATAGAAAGTGCAAGAGATGTTGCGGCCATTAAAATACATCCGAGGACTCGAGTTTACAATCGACGTGAGTTATGTAGATTTTTTGTCACGTGTCAAGCACGTCGAAAAAGAGGCCAAGGCAAACGGAAGTTGGGCAACACCGCATCCTTGGCTCAACTTGTTCATTGCATCGTCTGATATTGTCGATTTTGATCGCCTTGTGTTCAAAAACATTCTCAAGGACGGTATCGGTGGCCCAATGCTAGTCTATCCCATGGTCCGAAACAAGTGAGTTTATCATATTATATATTCTCTTCTCTCTTATTTCACACAACAAAATTGTGTTATTTAAGTAATAGATAACAAAACAGGGGTAGTTAAGAAGTATATAGTGTATATAAACTAAAAAAAAGGAGAGCAATGCATGGTATATTGTTGGGGTATAATTAAGGGGCGTGCTAAATTCAGGGTATAAATTAAATTTTGAGAGCTGAGAGAAAATTTTGTTATTAAATTCTAGTTTTGCCCTCCCTTCCTCTTTCCAGCGTAGTTATGAAATAGAGCGGGCCCTTCACATCTCTCTCGTCAGCTAGGCTTGTTTTCAAGCAAAGTCGCATTTTCGTCATATTACTCATATTCTTTTTTTTGATAAGATATTACTCATATTCTTAAAGTTTCATTCTTTCTTTGTATGCTTTCATCATTGTTTTTACATTGCAAACATGTTCTTAGTACCGATTTATTGTTTTGATATTGAATCAAGTGAATCCACATGAGACCGGTACTTGTCCTTGAGTATTGGCCTTGTTCATTTACAATCCTTTGATCAAAACTAATTCATTTGAGATCCTGGAGCCAGTATTGTTCTAATCCAAGATGCAATTGGATCGAACTGAATCATTCACGATTATTAACTTCACAATGAGCTCATAAGGATTAAACTTATCTAAACTTCAAAACATTATTAGATGACAAACATTAGTTAAGATTTGACAATTAAAGAGAAGGTTGCTTGGTACCAGTATACATGCCATCTCTCTCTCTCTCTTTTAAACACTTTGGATATTAATCTTAAGGAAAAGGATATTCTTCAGACAGTGTCAAGGAGTACTGGTAAATGTCATCCAATTTACAGTATAATAGTCTAAATTGATGAGTTATGGTGTCAATATTTGTAATGCTTGTGTTGGTATCAGAACTTTCATATTTTATAACCGTCCCTTCTCAGAACTTTTATATTTTATAGTATGAACCAAAAAGCTTTAGTTAAAATGATAGCAGATTTGTACTGAAAATTTTAGTTAATGCGAAGGCCAACTCATTGATTCTTAAGAAGGAAAGGAAACCGAATAGCAATTTTTCACAAAGTATAGATCTTCTGTGGCAATTTTGACCTGCCTTTTGTATTAATCATATGTTTATTTCGAATCCAGGTGGGACCGGCGGATGTCGGTGGCATTGCCGGAGAGTGAGATATTTTATCTGGTGGCTTTACTAAGGTTTCCCCAACCATGTCCCGATGGCCCCCGAATTGAGGAGGTTCTTGCTCAGAACCGTCAGATCATCGAAAGTTGTCGGTCGAAGGGTTACGACTTCAAACTCTATCTCCCACATTATGAATCAGAGGCCGATTGGGCTGAACACTTTGGTGACGGATGGTCGAGATTTGTTAGGAGGAAGGCCCGGTATGATCCGACGGCTATTCTGGCTCCCGGGCAAAAGATATTTTGTCGTGGGTCTCCAATTAATTATAAACTTTTGTAGCTTGTTAGGGAAGAAGAAATTGATCAAGATGTGTATTAATTAAAAGAAGAAAAAAAAATGGTATCAGTCCAGAAATGTTGGCTAAATTAAATTGGATGATCAGTGGTTAGTTCTAGCTAGAAGCATTTCTCTCTTTGTAACAGTTGCTGGTCATTTGAAGCAAAAGCTTTTGCTCAGCAAAGGCATTAATTTTTCCATCTGAATATATGTTCTACATTTAAAAATTATTTCATTTACAAGCTCAATTCACATATAACTCTCAATGGATGGAATGTTGAAATGCTATTTGCGAGGATCGAATGAGAATTAAACCACTCCATATGCTGATTGGCAGAGGCAGAACTACATTCAAGAAATGGAGGTAAATTGATCCCGTTTATTTTGGATTTTTTTGTATTTATACACGATTTTTTATATTGCTATGGATATAGTAATATTGATCCTCATTTGCAGCATAAAAAATTTATATGATTGACTCCGTTCACATTTGACCTCCATAACTTAAAAGTCTGGCTCCGCCTCAGCTGATTGACATGCATTCAGAGAAGTAATGCTGGTCGGGTTTTATTAGAGATGATGCTATCTCCAATCATATTTAAATTCTAATTTGGAATATAGAAACCTGACAACATCGGTGAACATTTCATTTCCTTTCTTCGTTTTTGCCACACAAAAAATATATATGTTTGAACCGGAATTTCAAATTCCGGCCCCCAAATTCCAAATTTTATTTAATAGTTTCTTAAGGCATTAATTTGAAATTTCATGTTCATTAAATAAAAAAAATGGTTTTAAGGACAAATCACTATATTATTGATATGATGGCATATGAAACCTCTGAAAAATGGAAAAGAAAATTTCAAGATCTTATCAAGCAAGCAGTAAAGATATGGAGAATGGAGTGGGTCTGATGTCCACTGGACCTACTTTTAGGTTCAAAGAGTTTTACGACCATCCGATCTATATTAAGATCTGTGAGCATGAAAATTGAAGCAAATTCCTACAAAATTTAAAGCATTGCATACGTATCTTAAAGCAGATTGAACGGTAATTAAACCCGTCAAACCAAAGTAGAACCAAAGTAGGTCCGATGGGCATCAGACCTACTCTCAAGTCAAAGATATGACATTAACAAAAAAATTACTAAATTTATAAAGATACGTTACTACTTACAAACTTACAAAATAACGCGTTGCTATCAAATCACAATAAATCAGTTCGATTGAATATAATGGAGTTATAGATTTTTCAGGTCTTTTTTAAGCAACTCCCAACTGTTTTTTACGTTTACGAGTAATCTGTCGTGCAGCGGGTCTCTGTCTTTAATTATTATTGACATTGGAAGAGTTGATTAGGGGGTGTATGGTATGGGTCGGGTGGAAGTATTTTCATACCCATATCTATTAAAATTGATCTTACCTATATCCTACCCTTACTCATTAAAAATTGACCGTACCCTACTCTACCCTTACCCGTTAATATTATTGAGTAACGAAACGGTAGCGGATGAATAACGAATAATACTAATATGATAATTAATTTTATTATATTTGACAAATAGAACACCAAAAACTAATTTATTTCACATATATGTAATTGCATTACTAATAAAAATAAAATAAATATGCAATCAATTTCAATAAATTATTTTTTATAAAGCAAGAAATTCAAAGTCACGGATATCTATTCGAAAAAATTCAATTGTTTAACTAAATAACAAAACATGCAAATAAAATAATATTTTAAATATTTTTCTAATAACAAAAACATACGCTGCTAAATAATAAAAATACATCACTAATTATTACTCAAACTTTATTATAGAAGCACCAAAATGGAATTATGGAAGAGTAAATAAATATTGAATTTAAATATATATAATTTTAGATTTTATAAATTTTACCTATAGGGTAACGGGTACGAAATAGTCATTACCCATACCCATACCCATACCCATTTGGTTAACGAAAAAAAATTCTTACCTATACCCATACCCAATAAACTAACGAAAAAACCTTACCCATACTCGCCTTATCGAATACGATACAGGTTCGATAAACGGCTAAAAAGGTACCATTGATACCCCTAGAGTTGATACAATAGACATGCGACTTGTCTGCCACTCTGTTTAGGCAAGACAAAGTTAAGGCTGTGCTCCACAAACGAAGAATAAAAAGACATTATTGGAAAGAGAAAGAAAGAAGACGGTAGTGGAAGCTTCTCTCTGTATAGTGAATGATTTCACTAAAAATCAACACAGTGCCAACTTCCATTCTCTTCCGTATAATGTTCATTCACCTTCTCTCCGTCTTCGATTCTTCTCTTCTAGAACAGATGAAATCATCAGGCAGTTGTGATATGAAGTTTGGCTCCCCTCCACATTCTCCCTTTTTCTTCCTCCAGGTACTCCCAATTGGAGCACAGCCTCAAAAAGATCATTTAAGAAGATCCCGAATTTTCTATGGCCTCTTCCCATGTGAATGCTTGTGTGCTTTGAGTTAAAAATAATTGATAAAGATTTTTTTTCTTTTTAAAAAAAAAAAAACAGCTCAGATTTGTATTACCGGAACTATATTAGATTACAACTATGAGAAATGATAAAGATATTCACAGTACTGTCATGACTTCACGCATCACATGAGTTATATATATATATATATATATATATATATATATATATATATATATATATATATATATATATATATATATATATATATATATATATATATATATATATATATATATTTTGTTTTAACACTGTTGTCACCACATTTTTATTATTAACACAATATTAAAAAAAAAAAATTGTTAAAGAAATAGCCTAAGAAACTAACATATAAAAATACCAGTATTATTTATTTTTATAAATAAAAGGCATGATAGCCATTGTACTATTAAAGAAACTAACATATAAAAATTTGTGGCATATGAAGCCCTAATGTTCCCCTAAATTTAAGAAAAAAAAATCATAAACCAATTATTAGGTCTCAACAATCAACACATGCTTCAGAAACAGAACTAACAACTAATTGCATAACCGTACCATAGACCGGTACAAACCAAAAACTACCAGTTTTAATCTCAGTCCCACACTTTTTGCATCATGGGCCCTTTCTTACATGCTTATTACAAAACGCAACCCCATAAACCTTTTTAAACTTTAACAAACTGTGCAATACTAGTATTAATTATACTCCAAAGCTGACAGCTACAAATTGAATTTTTTTTATAAACCATAATTAAAAATAATAATTTTATGAAACCAACATTATTACTTTTTTTTTACAAAAACCATAAGAAATGAGATGTCATTTCTGTCTGAATTTTTTTTTTTGGGGACCGAAATGATATTTCCCCCTCCAAAAAAAAATTGTTGGGGGCTGCGATTTCTATCTTTTTGCCTGATTCATTTAAGGTATTTCAGAATTTTTCTCATTTACATCTATAATCTGCACATTTATATTTGAAATTAAACCGTCTTTAACTTTTTTTCACAGTTAATAATCCACTTCATAAGGTTTTCCTCCCAATCAAGCTGAAAACATCGTGAGTTATATATTTTCTTTGATGCTCCAGATATCAAAGAAATTGCTTACTGTCACAAAAGAATTAAAAAATGATTGAATTTGTGCACTAATTTTGATGTATTTTTACAAGCACTGGTTTTCTCTTGGTGTAGGATGTGAGCAACATTCGTCAAGTTCCTAATCATCACGTATGTTCTTTCCGAAATTTCCTATTTTCGGTTGATACGAGGTCGTAACAGGTGGTACTTGTCAGTTACAAACCTCAATATTTCAAGTTTCGTACTCCCAGCTTTAAAAGAAATTTCAGATGGTTTGATACCAACTAGTACCATACCTCTTGATGTTACTGATGTTGACAGGTGCCATTTTTTTTCATAATTTGTTTTCCATGACTGTTCTTCTCTCTTTGTAATGATGTTTATATGAAGTCGAAGTACCTTATTTCTAAGAATATTAAAACTTCATATTGGTTGCTTATTTGTGTATGATTATAATATTCAGTTTATACATGTATAAAATGAAATCCTAAAAAAAGTTCCTGTGAATCTCACAAAGAGATGAGAGCCTCATATTTAATTTGAGCCAACAGTGCCAAGCAAACAAGGAACCTGTATGATTATAATATTTCTAGATATGGTTTGTTCTTCTCTTTTCTTTGTTTCTGATTTTTATGTGAAAGCTAATAACTCAACCAGAATATACGATGATTACGAATTATTAGTCTCAATTCATTTTAGACCTCATTCTGGTCAATTTAGGTCCAAATTTTACCCACTGGTGTTACTAAGAATCAACAGTGCCAAGCAAACAAGGAACACTCTAATATGTTGTCAAGTGCAACATGAGGAGAAATATGATTGGAATGTTGCAATAAATTTATTTGCTCCTCCTGTATGTGTTGTAAGACATGGTGCAAATGTCAGTTTTCGAATTATTTTTCCCCAGAGATTGTTTACAATAAATCTCGTACAATTATTGTAAGAGTTTTATGTCGATTAACTTTTAGCAACTATATTTTCAAATTTCAATTCCAGAAATATGTGCTGCAATAACTCAATTAGTACACACAAGAAAATGGGAATTTGAATAGTTAACTCTGGAATTTGAATATTTTGTCGTGTAAGCAACGAAATCTTGCCATTTGGGCCTCTTTTGTGAAGCTTTTAAATGTCTGGGTATGAAGAGCTAATTAGGCCGAGATTTATGATAAGAACATTAAGGCTGTATATACTGGGCTGATGGTTTTGTGGGCCTTTGGTACAAATTGTGATCTGTGTTTGTTTCACCTATTTATAATTACAGTATACAGGGTGGTCTTCACACAATTAAGATAAAATTAATACGGACAATATTGTTCAAGGAAATATATATGTATTAGTAGTACATATCATGTGTGTATATAAGTCCGACCAAACTGCAGTTTATTACACGTATATTATTGCTTACTCTTTGTTGAAATTTAGACAATATATATATAGAATAAGGCTGGAGTGCTACCTGTAGCATAGTGACATGTTGTGCTACCTCTTCAAAAACCTATTAAGTATACTTCAAACGACAAATTCAAACCGTTAAAATCGATCTACTTCACAAGTGATGTATTTACATATAAAATTTACAAATTTATACATTAATTTAGTATAAAGTCAAGCAGTCAAAAAAATAATGAAAAATGAATGTATTAAAATTAACTTATAATTCTTATTTTTTGACCGCTTGACTTTATACCAAATGAATTCAAACATTATAATTTTGGCATATAAATGCATCACTTATGTAGTAGATTGGTTTCAATAGTTTGGATTAGCTATTGAAATATATCCAATAAGTTTTTGAAGAGGTAACACGACATGCCACTATGCTATAGGTAGTACGCTAGCTTTATTCATATATATATATATAT
The DNA here is from genome assembly GCA_024447775.1 of Carex cristatella. Lineage (NCBI taxonomy): Eukaryota > Viridiplantae > Streptophyta > Magnoliopsida > Poales > Cyperaceae > Carex > Carex cristatella. The sequence goes on from JAJHPF010000015.1 coordinate 230,606, forward strand.
ATATATATATATATATGTTGGCTATGCTCAAAACATTTGTTCCTGGGTTCAGGAACAAACGGTTCGGTTCTTCTATTTTCAAAGTCCAAACGGTCGATCCAAACCGACAGATGTTTAATCTATATTAAAATGTGTTTGGAGACCAAATTTTATATTTTTTGGAATTTGTTTACTATTTATTAAGATGGTTTGAAAATCGCTGTTTTTATTAAAATTATGCACCACTGAAAACAGTGATTTTCAAACCATCTTAATAAATAGTAAAAAAATTTCAAAAAATGTAAAATTTGGTCTCCAAGCACATTTTAATATAGATTAAATATCTGTCGGTTTGGATCGACCATTTGGACTTTGAAAATGGGAGAACCGAACCGTTTGTTCCTGAGCCCAGGAACAAACGTTTTGAGCATAACCAACCTCTATATATATATATATATATATATATATATATATATATATATATATATATATATATGATTCAATAATAACGAAACGATAGAAATACAAATCATGTTCAAGGAAAGAGCTCATAGATTGCGATTAGTTTGTAAAGATGTAAAACTTGAAATTACTTACTATTACTTGAACTTAATTGCAAGAACAGAAGATATGAAATATATTAACGGATAAGTTTCTAATATAGCTAGCAAGGTCACATTTCTAATATAGAAAATTAACCCAATACTAAGGATGGAGTCTTATTTATCCTTTTTTTAGTAATGATTTCTTTTACATAATTATAGAAAAAATTATATATATATATATATATATTCAGCATTCACACGTATGCTTGATATACATTTAAACATGATAAACTTTTTTTATTATATAAATTGTTAACAATTAGTTCCTAGTGATGAGCTAACTGTAATTAAGGTCACCAGCAGTATCTTTGTCAGCCTTTGGCAGGTATTAATTGATTCAGGATACTGCAACATTATTTCAAGATCGTTTCCGACAGAATGCATGAATACATAACACAAAAAATTTTATCAACCACCATTTTTTAAGTTCTCTTTTCTAGAAACAGCAGCTGAATATAATCTAACTACATACAAACCCAAAAAAGTCTACAACAGTCCATGATATCTTGAAGCCAAGTGGAAAAAAAAAATACAAAATTAGGTTTACAACTCATCCTTCAAGGAATCATCAGCATCACCCTCCGATGCCTTCTCGCCAGACTCATGAGTCTCCTCTGTCTCATCTTCTTCTTCAACAGTTGCATCGGCAATGTCGAGGCTCTTTTGCACTGACTTGTAGATGCCTGAGGCAAACTCCTTCGGGTCATTCAAGATGAAACCACTCTCCAAGAGAGCAGTCTGGTAAATGAGCCGAGCTGTTTGCTTTATGTTTTCATCCTGAAAGGTTCAGAAAGAAATACTGTTAATAAGGAGAGGTCATGTGCGAGAGTAATTCAAGTTACAGGAATAACTATAAGACAACTTGTTATACTTCTCAGATTTCAGACGGGTATATCAAAATTACACCAATGCTATATAAGAAAACTTGTATTCAGAATGGAGGCGGAGAAATTTTCAGTGGTTCAATTAATAATATCTGGGCTTTCATTGAAATAACCTAAATATTCTGTAAGTAGCTCTACCACAAGATGCATCTATGATATTTCAAAGGTTTCCAAAAAAGAGAACAAAAATGTTCCACTTTATCTTTGATACGAAGCGGCTTTCTCACATTTCTTTGAAAAATGGTGGGCTTTTCAGCTACTTTGTGGCAATAAACATACTCTTTTAGCAAAAGCCCATTACTTTTGTTTTAACATACATGTTCTCTACCTCAGGATTGTTCGATGTGTGTGTGTGTGTGTCTATATAATTAATCTAGATGCATACCTCAGAATCTTGAGCAACTTTATCTTTGAGCTCCTTAATGATGGGGTGTCTAGGATTGATCTCAAGCACACGTTTGCCCTTCATATAGGCAGCCTGTTTGTTGTCAGACAGGGTCTGGGCCTGCATGATCTTCTCCATGTTTGCACTCCAGCCGTACTTGGAGGTGACGACAACACAGGGGGTGTCAGCAAGGCGGTTGCTGAGCTTGACTGAGTCAACATTCTCGCTCGACAGCATATCCTTCCACCAGTTCGTCAGCTCCTTGAATGACTCCTTGAGTTCCTTAAGCTTTGAGTCCTTCCCCAGCTTAAGTCCCTCCTTTGACACATTCTGGAATTTCTTGTCCTCATAATCCATTAAGTACTGCATCAGGTACTCGTCCACCGGATCTGTGAGGAATATCACCTGTTCCAAATTTCAAGAAGTTAATGCAATTTATTTGAAAAGGTTTGTGATATTTATTTTCATTTATTCTGGATGTTTAGTATCCTCTTTCTAGTGCTATTGTTCCTAACAAATAGCTTGTATGGAAACTTGAGAAATAAAGGACGAAATCAAAGATCCAAGCAAAAACCAGAAAAGGAAGAAATATCTGTGATCAAATCCATACTTCAGTTTACATATTAATTCGTGCTTAATAGACAAAGTGTCAAAATAACTGGTTTGGTGCTCTACCTCGTAGTTCTTCTTGGTGAGCCTCTCAAGGAAGGGAGATTTTTCCAGCTGCTCCTTGGTAGATCCAGTAATATAGAAAATCTCCTTTTGGCCAGACTTCATTCTCGAGATGTATTCATCAAGCCCAATGAGTTTCCCTTCTGACTTTGATCTGCAAGAATAAAGTGCCAAATCCAATTCTTAATACCGATCGCATTAATATGGGTTCAATTATTTCATAGCCAAACAAGAGAGAAGTAATAAAGTAACTCACGTTTCAATTCTCAAGAGCTTGGCAAGCTTGTTCCTATTGTGAGCGTCTTCAATAATACCAAGCTTGATTGATTTGCCAAATTCATTCCAGAATTTGACATACTGCCCCTTCTTCTCTTCCAGTTCAGCTTTCTCCTCATCTAACAACCAAAAACCATTCTACTTCAGAATCTACAACTAAGATATGTTATCTGTTTGAACTTTGAACATAAGATTACAAAATTAGTAACATACCAGATTTGTCTTTGTTGGAGTACTCATCTGGGTCCTCTTGTGCAAGCTTGCGGATCATGTCAAGAGCCTTGCTAATAAGCTTCTTCTTGACTGTCTTAAGACTGTGGTGCTGTTGAAGCATCTCTCTTGAGACATTAAGTGGCAATGTGTCTGAGTCAACTATACCCTGCATGAGACAACGAAGTTCAAATTATTGTCGGCTCATGAGAAAACCATATCTATTTTGCATTGGTGTCACCAATCAAGGCTAGCAAGGGTAATATTGAAGTACAAGTTGCACAAGCACATCAGTGGTACCTTCAAAAAGCTGAGCCACTTGGGAAGGAGATCATCAAACTCATCAGAAATGAAGACCCTTCTAACATACAACTTCAAGTTGGCTTTGTTATTGTTGTAGTAGCTTTCGTACAGGTCATGAGGTGCTTTTGGTGGAATAAAGAGAAGTGCTTTGAATTCCACATCACCTTCAGCTCTGAAGTGACTCCATGCCATTGGTTTCTCATCTCCAAAATCCTAACAAAAGAAGAAAATATATTTCAAAATCAAAGGTCAAAGGGAATAAAACCATGCACACTCCATTGTTTTTCTTAGTCTCTTTTGCTGCCATGTTTCTAAACAGTACCTTAGCCAAAGAGTGGTAGAATTTGGTGTACTCTTCATCAGTTACGTCCTTGGGATTGCGAAGCCAGATGGCCTTGACATCATTCAATAGTTCCCATTCATAGGTTGTCTCCTTGACTGTCTTTGTCTTGGGCTTCTTCTCAGTTTCTTCTTCTGATTCCGTTTCCTCTTCCTCTGTGGTTTTCTCCTCAGCTAATCCAGAAAAGAAAAATTATTAATGACAACAGCTACTCAAAACTTCCTAAAATAAGCTACAGATGCTGACTACTGGTACATACATGATTCCTCTTCCTCACTGGATTCATCTTCATCAGCAGGCACTTCAACATCGGCCTCTTTGCTTGCCCACAAGTAAATTGGGAAGTTAATAAATTCGGAATACCTCTTTACCAAATCCTGTAAGAAAGACACAAAAGAGGAAATCAGCGTTGGTCCTGCTGAATAGCAACAAAAACAAGATTCATTTATGATAAGAGTAAACTATAACACTTTAGCCTTGAGTTCATAAAATAAGAAGAATAGGTTACCTTCAATTTGCCTTCTTCCAAATATTCCTTGGCTTCCTCCCTGAGATGCAATCTTATCTCAGTACCACGACCAAGGGGCTCATTCTCTGTATCCTCAGATACTGCAAATGAACCATCGGCCTTGGATTCCCATACATACCTGACATCATAAGACAAGAATAATTTAGTTTAGTGTAAACATAATTGAAAAACAGTTATGTAAACTGAAGGATCAACTAGAACTTTTTCTTACTGTTTGTCATCATTGTGCTTGCTGATAACCTCAACATAGTCAGCAACAAGATACACGGAGTAGAAACCCACACCAAATTGCCCAATGAGGTTGAGATCACCTCCTTTTTGCACCTTCTCAACAAATGCTGTACATGATAAAAGTAAACAACTTATTAAATGAGTTAAAAGTTACGCTGATTGGTAAACTGGTTGCTTCTTATGTTCCCCCCCACTTGGAATAATATTATCTACGAGCATTTTATTTTACAAATACAACAATTAATCAGTGTTTTGTGCAAAAGATATATTGTATGCATTTATGAAAAACTGCAATTAGTCATTAGAATTTATTATTTTAGTTATTGGAAATTTCCACCAATGAATGTTCTGAGGCACAAATAAAATATTAAAAACTGATAAACTATGAACTGTCCGTGCACACCTGAAGTTCCAGATTTGGCAATGGTACCAAGGTTCTTGATCAAGTCTTCCTTGGTCATACCGATACCTCGGTCACGAATAGAAAGGACCTTATTCTCCTTATCCAACTTAATCTGCAATTCAACATAATTAACAAGTTTAATAAGCAGCAGACAACTCAAAGCAGTACAAATATTTTTTCATCTTTACATGCTAATTACCTGGATTTCAAGCTTGGCATCGTCACCCTGACCGAGGACCTCCTTATCTGTCAACGAAAGGAACCTGAGCTTGTCCAATGCCTGTACAGTACACATAAGTATGTGAAATTCACAAATCACAAATCGAGAGAGAGAGAGAGAGATGCTGATATATAGAGAGAGTACATACATCTGATGCATTGGAAATGAGTTCTCTCAAGAAAATATCCTTGTTACTATAGAGGGAATTGATGATGATATCCATAAGCCGAGACACTTCAGCTTGGAATTCAAACTTCTCTGCATGGGTTCTCAGAGTCTTTCTAGTGATTGACTCAGCCTCCCTGAAAATAGAAACTTGGAATATCAATTTCAAGCTGTAGATAACTAGATATGATTCATGTTGAGAGAAATATTTCACTCAAAATGAATACGGCTGTTAAGGAAAATTTTTAGAAGTCTTGCTAAATTGCAAGGGCCAGAACTGGAATTGTGCAAAATCAATTTCAAAAACCTTATAACATGTCAGACGGTTCCATATTCTACATTTTTACCCAAAACTCCTAATTAAACAAAAAAGAAATGTAATCCATCACTCACTCAGAGATCAAACCAGCATTAGACTATCAGAAACGAAGAATTGTAAGGCTCAGAAGTAAATGCAAACCTCTTGGTGACTTCAGAATCCGTGGACAATCCACTGGGTACAGCACCGAGCTTCTCTTCCACTTTTGGCAGATCAGCTACCTCATCTGAGTCTTCATTCTCCTCTGCATTTGCACGCAACTTCTGACCTGAAAATCCAAATCCACAAGATCAAAATTCACCTCAAATCTCAGAAAGGAAAACAGATCACGTTAATATACACTTAAACCCCGGCACAAACCCAGATTGATTGCAATTTTTGAATTACGTCACCTTGATCGGAGAGAGTTGATAGAAGGACCAGAAGGAGAAGAAGAGAGAACGCCCACTTTCGCATGGCGATCGTGAAATGGATCACAATTCACAACTGAGATCTGAGAGAGAGAGAGTGTGTGTGTGTGTGCCTGAGAAGAGGAGGCTGGGGTTTGGGTTTAAAATACGAGAAAGGCGAGAGAGGACTTGGAAGTGGACTTGCCGTAGATTGAATAATGCCGTGGAGTTTAAGTCGATCAAGCCATGTGGATCATCGGACGGTTCAGTTTACTAACAAGACACGTGGAGGATTATTACTGGGTGTAGATGCGGAGTTCGACGTGTAGAAAAAAGGAATGATTTCAGTGGATCCCATTGCGGGTTCCACCGTAAGAGCAACCGGAGTGGGTCCGATGCCCATCGGACCTACTTTTAGATTCAACGAGCTTCATGACCGTTCGATCTATTTCAAGATCTGTGTACACGAAATCGAAGCATTACGCGCTAATCTTAAAGCGTTAAACACGATTATTAAAGTATTCTGAACGGTGATTGAACCCGTCGAAAAAAGTAGGTCCGATGGGTGGCGGAATTGACGCTTTAGATTTGCTGCGATTATTCCACGTGGAGTGTTTTGATTGGATTCGTGAGGGAATTCTTACGTCGACGTACTAGAAACTTCTGTCGCTTATAATAGAACCGGAAGCGCGCGTTGTTCGCTCTGGTCAGCGACGGAAGACCGGAATAGTAAGCCCATCAGGCCCGTTAGATGTATAAAATTATTGGGCTTACCACTATAGTCGTTTTCGTTTAGACCAAAATGTGTACCCCGTAATTATTACATAAGGATTTTATCTGATTTTATTTCTAGCTGGTATATTGAATGTGCCTTCATTATAACCTGAACTTCCATCAAAATTCATAATTTAGAGGCAAGTAATCATAAATTCATAATTTGGAGGCATGTAATAAAAATAAATTAATGTACTGGTGTACTTACTACTTATGCTGTATGGGTCATAAATGAGATTTATCATGTTGTTGTTTTCTTTTTTGAAATCTAGTAGTGAATGATTTTATTATCTTGCGTTATTAGATTTTATTAAATAAATTTCAGATATGATGTTTAGTTATCTGTGTTCAAATTCAAGTTTTGAAAAGCCATTCACATATTTATATGTAAAGAATAATTCTCTCTAAATAGATGAATATATAGTTGTAAGTGAACAGCTTCCTTTGATAAAAAAAAAATTATTAACATACACCTGCACTGTGGAAGCTGATAAGAGAAATGGGATTTCAGATTGACCAAAGTCATAAACAAAATCATCTGTTTGCCTGTGAACAATAAATTTTTGTCCCTAAAGTCACTGCCGGATGAGTCTGGAGTAGATTTTGACACTAAAATATTGAATATAGTTTTGTGATGGACTCATTCTGAACCCACCTGATAGTGACTTTAGGGGCCAGCGCTCACTCAGAGTAAGCCCAGCACAAAATTATATTTAATATTTAAATATCAAAATCTACCTCATGATTTTAGGAACATAAATTTTCTGCTCACATGTGCAAGGAGATTTGGTTCTCATATATGGGACTTAATCTTAAATTCTTAACTATCTACATTGAGAGAATTCCAAATTTAGTACAATTAATAAATGAACAGAAAACTGTAAATTCAATTTCCATAAAAGATTATTAAAAATTTAGATGCGGATTTAATATAAGCTATTATTTTGAAAAGAAAAAAAAATACGCCATTTAAGTCTATTTTAGAGCCGTACTTATCATATCGTAGGACCACTTTCTGCAACTTTATATTCCATTTTTTTTTATTATTGGAAGCTCGTGATGCATTCAAATTCAGACAAAAGACAACTAAACAACTGAAAAGTTTGAGGCCATTCTTTTCGTTGCCATAAATAGAGCTCCCATGCTCTTATGTTTTATCCTCCATAATATTATATTTTTACAAATATAATCATTTTTTTGTATCAATGATTATGTTTTTTTTTTTTTTTTTTTGCATTGATGCAGGTTTTCTATGAATGCCAGAGGAACCCAAGAAATGCTTGGACTTCTTCAAATTCCAATCTCTATATGTGATTAAACTTGTAGACCGGAACCAGATCACCTACTCTTCTATGGATATGAAATTCTTGTTTCTAAAGTCATTTATACGTGGGTTCGGAGTGGATTTTGACATTTAAATATTGATATGGTTTTGTCTCAAAATCCATCCAACCAACGTATCAGTGACTCTAGGAGCATAATTTTCCTATCCACATTAGACAGGAGATTCAATTTCTTGTAGACCTGCAATCTTTTATTATTATTATAAATATATACGAAGAGGGTTAAGTTTTTGAACTTTTAGCCATGTCGTCACTCATATCCTCCCTATCATCAACCGTCACGGTCACACTCATAGTAACATAATTCGTAAATAATTCGTGTTTAATTCGTTTTTTCTTTACATTTTCGTACCAAATACTGAATAAAACACAAAAAAATGTTTTATAATTAAATTTTATTCATGAATAAAACGCGAATCACGAATTATTAACCAAAACACGCAATTTTTTTTGTTTTTTTTTTGTTACTTCCTTGTGGTATGGAATCATTTACGAATTATTTCGGAATCACGAATTTTTGACCTCGCCGAACCGAACTCGAGCTATTTATTTGTCACTATAGTGACACTCCTGCTCTCATTTATCCTGATTAGAAAGCTCAGTTTTCACGTGCGTCTCTTCTTATTTAAAAGAAAAGTATTTGCTTTTTGTGTTCTTTTATAGGAACTTTTTGTGATTATCATATTATTATTTTTATTATACATTATGTTATCATTTCAAAAAATACATTTTTGTTTAAAATCTGCTAATGTAATATCTTTTTTATACAAATTTTGTATTATTATTTTTTCAAATAGATTTTTTTTATTCTAAAACGAAGCCCGAACGATAACCCTAATTAAATAAAATAGCACGAGTCTACTATAGAAAAATAAAATTTCGAGTAAAAAAAAATAGTTTTTTGTAATAACTTGTTCAAATAAAAAAAATACCGAGGCTAATATAGAAAAAATAAATCTCGAATTCAAAATTTAAATTAAATCATAGTTAAGCAATGTTCAAATACCTTAACTTGTGTTGTCTTCATTATACTCAATTTCAAAACTTCAATACTATTTTTTTTTTTTTAAAGTTAGATACAATACATATCATTTCATCTTTACACATGAAATAAATTATGACGCTTCGTCTTTATTTTAACTGACATTAAAAGCCAATAAAATTAACTAATAATGTTATTTAAATTTGAAAATTTGCATTATTAAATTTGGAAAATACAATCATAATTGGACTATAAAAAATAAGTTTGAACCCTCTTCATTCTCAACCTAATAAATAAAAAGCGCACCTAATAATTATTATTGGTTTTTTTCCTTAGATGATAGATGGTATGTTAGTGTTAGAGTTGGCTAAGCCAACCCTATAAAAACTAATTTTCAATATTATCTTTTATATTTTATCATTTTTAAAAGTATATGCATAGTTCAGTCTCTCTCAAAAAATACTAAATGTAAAATATTTTTTATACGAGTTTTGTATTTTTTTTTTTAACAGATCTTTTTTTTTCCAAGACGAAATTCAAACGATAACACTAAAATTAAAAAACACTAGTCTACTGTACCAAAATTAAATCTTGAGTCATTTTTTTTTAGTTTTCGTAATATCTTGTTAGAATAAAGAAGCAGCTTTCAAATACTTTCACATGTGTTGGCTTCAAATACTCAATTTTTAAAACTTTTAATACTTAAAATTTAGAACACAAATATAAGAAAATTAGATATAATCTATATCATTTCCTTTCCTCTTTGCACGTGAAATAATTATAATGTTTCGACTTTATTTTAATTTGCATAAAAAACTTATAAAAATTCGCTAATATTGTTATTTGAGTTTAATATTTTTACTATGAACATTTGAAACTAAAGACATAATTGAATTAGAGTGTTTTTATAATCTATCCGATTGACTTCAAGTGACGAATCCAAACAGCTAAAATCTATCTATTCCACGAGTGATGCGTTTAAATACAAAATATATTAATTTAGTATAAATTCAGGCAATAAAAAAGATAAAAAAAATATATAATAAAATTAACTTAACCTTTTATGTTATGACATTATAATTAATTAAATAAAAAATTTATAAATTTTGCATGTAAATGCATTATTAATAAAATGAATCAATTTGTAGTATTTCAATTCGTGGTCCGAAATCATAATAAATTGAAAAACCACTAATTCTTCTTAGTTTTAAAATAAAACGCGTGCCTATAATTATTATTGGCTTGATCTTGGACCAGATAATTCAGAACAATCAAACTGAACTTATCGGATAAGGCCATGAGTTGGCCGGGACAGGTTAGATTGTTGTCGTTAGACTTTGTCCCACATGGATGAATTCAGAATTCTCTCATTTTTAGCATTTTCCGTGAAATTGATGAGAAATTGTACAAAATTACAGAATCATTCAAATCAACCTCCATATATTCTTTGTTAGTTTGGAGCCATCAACAGATTGAACATGCCTCCAACCACACGGCAGGTAAAAATTAATTTATTTCTGTATGGTATGTAGAAAAAATATATTTAATGTTTCTGGTCCCAACATTTGGTACCTTGCATTTTTCACAAGTGCATATTTATTTGATACTTCATTCTTTGCCTCTTTTCTTCTCTGAGCAATGGGACCACTGACTTGGACTTTCCAAATTAGTTTTGAAAAGCTTAATAAAAATCCTTCCCTGGGTTCACCTCAAAAAAGACCCAACCGGATCACCTGTTCTCTTGAACAATAAATTCTTGTCTCTAAAATTATTATCGGGTGGGTTCAAGATGAGTTTTGACATTTAAATATTGAATATAATTTTGTTCCGGATCCATCCGGTAGTGACTTTAGAAGCAAGAATTTTTTGCCCACAGAAGAGCAGGAGATTCAGTTCCAAAAAAGACTGTATGCATCAAATACACCTCTTAAGATTAATTTATTGTTAAAGTACAAAGGAATTTCACGTATACTCCTCAAAATAATTGAAATTACGTATTTTTACTATCACTGTGTATGCTTTAAAAGTACATAAATAACTCGTTCGTTCTTGAAAATTGGCCAATTAAAAGACTAACATTTTTGTAAACATGCTGCATATTTTTTTATAATAAAATATAAAATGAGTACTTTATAAATTTAAATATTAAAATTTTTAAATGTGTTTTAATAGAAAAAATAATTAAAAGTGTAAATATGATATTATGAACTTTAGAGAGAAAATTACGTAATTCAATATTTTTGAGGGTATACATAAAATTCTCCCTTAAATTATTTATTTCTATATTCCCTTGGCCCCAGCTCATTCACTTTTTTATTTTTTGAAATCAAAATTCATTCATTCACCTTTTTTATTAGAAGGGGCAAGCTTAGAAAGCGATATTACTTCCGACTAATAGAAAATTTGTATTTATATGCTTCTTTGGATAATATATTTACAAAAACAAGTCGGTTTTATACCTCTAAAAAGTTTTTGTTTTTAGTGAAATTTCAAAAAAAAAATGGTTGATGTGGTTTTAGAAGGATTTTCTAACACTTAGCTTATAAATGTTGAGGAGATTTTTTTTCATTTATTAAGTGCTAATAACTTAAAATTTAAAATTTAAATATTAAAATAAAACTGTTTAATTTGATTTATGTCATTTCTCTATGTACATATAAAAGATTACAACATTTCGACTTTGTATTTATCGGCATCAAGAACTTGCAAAAATATATCGATATGAATAAATAATGTAGATCACATATAATAATTTTTTATAACATATAAATTTAAAAAAATATATTGTTACAAAAAATAAAAAAATAGAGACATAATGAAAACACAAAAAATTAAAGCATTTGAGTCTTTGCTCCTCAACTTATTCTCTTTAAACAATATCCAAAATGAGTGTGTGTTTTTTTCTGAAAAATTATTTCTTATTTTTTTTGTTTTAACATGTAGTAATTAATCTGTGGTACAGGATTCTTAATTTTCATGCAAGTGTTCCTGATTTAAACGCTTTCTGTTCCTGATTTTATAAAGAGGACTAAAAGGTTGAAATATTTATCAAAATTATAAATATAAAAATTAAAAGCCTATTTTTTTTTAATTAATAGAGATGGTTTATCATCCTCTCCATTATCTGAAAAAGGGAATCTTTTACAATTAGTGGATCCGGACCGTTCTTTTTAACTTGGCACAAATCTCAAAGCCCAATATTACTGCCCTTGTATTAGCTATTTAATCTCAAACAGATGTAACTATATGTCTATATGTTTGGTAATTTCTTTCTTTGAGACTTGAATTGAATTTTATCAAACAATTGGATCATTATTTAAAATAAAATCAATATTGGATAATTTAGTGATTTCTAAATCAATGCACAGTCAATTATTCTTCAAAATACATGCATAGCCTACAGTTATAAATATTGACCTATTATCATCTACAGTACTAGATTGATTGAAAATTGAACAAACTATAATTTGAAAAATAGATTGCTATGATGATGGTCAAAGTTCTTCAATTGAATATTCTTCATTTGAAAAATAAACCGGCCTTGCACATGTATGGCTGAAAATTATTGTCATTCTAATGGGATTATAAATATTTTATTTGACATATATATACACAATCATATATTAAAAAATGAAATGGTTTTATATTTATAATTTGTGATAATGAAACGGGTTTCTAGTCTTTTTATAATACCCAATCAAATATTTTAAATTTCGTATTAATATTTATATTTTATTAGAAAAATACAAAATCAAATATTAAATGGATGACAAACAACAGTGTCATTTGTATGTGAACACATTGAAGAAGGTCCTGTTTGGCTGCATATTGGATAAGAGAATGAGCATGGGAACAAAAAAAATTTGAATTGATTTTTACTGTTCACGTGAAAAAAAAAATTTAGTCTGAGTGAATTTTTTTTTTCCCACGTGAACAGTAAAATCAGAGCTGTAGCCAAACAAGACCTAAAAACGCGGATTGAAGTATTTTTATTTTTATTTTTTATGATCCTGCTATCCATCAACATAAAAGTATTATTTCATTATTTTATACGTACTAGATAAAATATATAAATAAAATATTCAACATGATATCTTTGTTTTTGTCATTTGATTTATTGAATTCTTGTGGAAACATTAAAATGTTACATTTACAGGGCTTGACTAACAAAGTAACAATAGTACCAAGCGAATAAGCGAGCAGGCGACAGGTGCTTTGGCGCTCTGTGCGCAGTTCAATTAATCGGTCCATATGAAAAAAGTGTTCGCTCATTCTTCCAAGCAAACCCCACTATTTACCCAAATATCCGGACCCTTTATTATACGACAAAGATCAATCTCAAGATAAGATAGAAACAGTTGATCGCTTCCTCCTAAAAAGGAGTCATAGAGTAGGTCCTATGGGTATCAGACAAAATTCAGTCCTGTACAGGTTCAAAACCGTTCGACCTACGTCAACATTTGTAAAAATCTTGATCAGGCGAATGCGGAAGTTATTCGCACGAATCATGATTTAGATCGGACGGATATTACCTGACACCGGACCAAATTTTGTCTAATTCCCATCGGACTGCACCCGAGTCAACTACAACATGTCTTACACGAATTCAGAGTAGGTCCGATGCCCATTGGACCTGCTTTGGTTTTATGGGTATAGTAACCATTCGATCTGTATCAAGATTCGTGTAAATTAATTAAAATCCGTGTATAATTGTTTCAATTTCCGTGTCCACAGATCTTACTACTGATCGTACGGTGTTAGAACTAATTGGACCTAAAAGTAGGTCCGATGCCCATCGAACCTACTCCTATCTTGTCTTACACGAACTGCACCACGAATTCGCAGCCTCTGAGATATCTCAAACTTTGCGTGATTTTTTGGAATATCTTATTCGTTCAAATACATTTTGCGCGAATCTCAAAGCTTAAACAATAGTGGCCCCCTACGCTTTCCCGAATAAGCACCGGACACGTCGGTCGCGCAAAAATTAAGATATCTTATTCGTTCAAATACTCCTGCTGTCCTGCACAACCGGATCATTTACGAACTGAGAATATACTGCAACAGACCCTCTACATAATTACATTTGCTTTCTCTTTTCCCTTTTTAGCCTTACCTCCTCTCCTCTCCTTTCTTCTTCTCCATTTTCTCTAGTCTATTTCTTCTAGTGGAAGGCTGGTACCACAACGGAGAGAAAAGGTAAAAGGAAAGAGAGTTATAAAATTGAAAAGAGATGGATTTCTTCAACGAGTTGTATCTCTCAGCTGTGATCTCCATCATTCTCGCCTTCCTTCTAGGCAAGTTCGGCTCAGCTGACGGCCGCCGTCGGATCAACTCCCCCATGGCGTCCAGCCGTGATTCGTCCATACACGTCACAGTGGAGCCTCATCCAACCTCATATCCGGTCAAAGATGGGGAGAAAGAAATCGAACAGGAAGAAGAAGAAGAAGAAAAGGCAGAGAATGAGGTGGAGATAGAGAGATTCGAGGGGTTAGAAGAGGAAGGATGGGAAGGGGTGGAGAGGAGCGGGATCGAGGGGCTGTTTAGTGAAGCCGTGAAATTTACAGGGGGTGATGTGGGAAAAGAGAAGGTGGGGAAATTGGCGAGAGAGATGCAACTCAGATTGTACGGTCTTTACAAGGTTGCAACTGAGGGGCCGTGCTACCAGCCGCAACCGATGGCTATCAAGCTCACTTCTCGCTCCAGATGGTATGTTCTAGTTGGTATCTCGCATCTTTTTCTATTCTTGATTAATTCATTATTATTCTTTCCTCGATTGATTAATTGATGGGTTTGTTAATGCAAATTTCTCATTTGGCACCAATTTGAATGTTACAAACGATTTATTTCTCTGAATTGTTCTGCTCGCTCTGGATACTAATTAATAATTAAATGGTGAATCATTATCTTAATAATGTTAAGTGATATGCATTATATATTGCAACTAGGGGTGTCAATGGCACCCTTTTATCCGTTTGTCCGATCCGTATCGTCTCTGAAAATACGGGTAAGGGTAGGTTTTTTTTCATTAGCTTATTGGTACGAGAGGGTAACGATTTTTTTTTTTTGTTATCTTATCTGTTTTTGTATAAAATAATTTTTAAAAATAAAATTATATATATAAATATATATTTGTATGAAGATGATACATGATACAATAAAGTTTTGTATTTTATTAACTTTTCATAATACAAATTAGTTGTATTCATTATTATTTTTTTCTTGTTTTGAAAAATATTTTAACGAAATCACAAATTGAAATGTGAACGGCACTTTTTTATCTGTACTGTATTCAAAAAGATGGATAAAGGATAAAGATTTTTTTTTCGTTATCATAACAGATACAGGTTTGAAAATGCCTCACCCGACCCGTATCATACCCATTGACACCCCTAATTGCAACTGCATTCTGAAATATTTGGTAATTAATAACACCTGCTAAGAGTTCTGACATGCTGCTGCTTCTAGTTCTATATATGAAAGTAGTTTCTGTCGTAAGGCATTACTCATCACACTATATTTATTACTATTTTCTTCGCACAATTAAGCTGTGCGCCAAAGATAGAAACTTAAACTAATTGAACTTTTGGATAACGAAATGATCCAAGTTGTCAATACATTAACAAATAAGCATTTATCTTACTTATTAGTATTATTAGAGGGATTAGTAAATATGCTTTTGTCATTTCATCATTACACTAACTATCTCAGATAATTGGATAGATATTTGTTTCTGCAGTTTGTTTATTACACTTTTTTCCAACTAAAAATAGTCTAAATGGTTACTAAAAAGAAAGATATTCTTATTTTAGAATAATAATTTTTGCAACCAGCATTGTTTCAAGTAATATTTGTCTAAAGTTTTGTTTCCTTTGCTAAGGAATGCATGGCAAAAGCTTGGAGACATGAACCCAACAGTTGCAATGGAAAGATACGTGACTCTTCTTCAAGAATGCATTCCCAATTGGAACGAAGGAATATCCAAAGTACATCTTTATTTCAATGTTTCATTGCGCATAAATTTAAATTCGAACATAATAAAACAGGTTACTTAAACATTTGTTTCTATATTTGACCAGGTGGATACAGCAGACAGTGATAGCAACAGTTTTCTAGCTGAAAGGTATTAAATTTTATCATCATCAAATGGTAAAGACTTGAATTTTGTTCTTTTATTGCAATATGACTTATTCTTTGCTCTAATGCAGATCATCAGCAAATTCTTCTCCACCTAACATTGATCAAGTAGCAGCTGAACAGACAGTATCAAAGCAAGGTACTGTAATTTATGTTCTTAGATTTTAGTTGTACTATAATTTTCTTAATTTATTAAAGATGTCACAGGGAGGACCTAAAGAACATTTAAATTGTGTTTATTTTGGACAAAAAAAAAATTGGTTTCATTATTCTTTTTGTTGGGAAAATAAGAAAATCAACAATCATAAAAAAAAAATGGAAAAAGGGGACAGTGTATTAGTTAATTAACTTATTTTTCTTTAATTGCAGGACTAACACCAACAGTCGTTTTAAATCTGCTCTGCCCAACTAGAATGGCATTCCTAACTTTCTACATTTAGATTAATTGTTACGAAGTTGTAATATTGGTTTTATTTGTGGTGGTTATATGAGCTCTGCTTGTGATGTTTTCTTATTTCGAGCGGTTATAACTTATTTATCAGTTTCTCAGGTTTAGTTGTTCTTGGTATAATAGATGTATAATTGTATATGTGTATATTATATATACCAAGATATTTTAATGCTTGACGCCGCTGCTCTTTTGTTAGGTAGAAATCTTCATCGAGTAATTAATTGAAGGTTCTCCTAACAACATGCAAAGTGACATTACTTTTATTTAATGCTTTGCTCGTTCGTTTACCAAAATAACAGGTAAAGTCATCAGGGCCCGTTCGATCGTGATCGTATGGCTACGAAGGAAAGTCACGAGCACTGCTCATTACTGTAAAAAACAACAGTGTTTCCGCTGTTGAGTCCCGTTATTCCCAATCTTAATAGATGAAATGATAGGATTACTGTAGAGTTGTACATACGCTAGCCACGAAAACTGATTCGTACAAACCCTTTTTTATTTGGTGCGTGACCTAAACATGCATTCACTTTTATAGTTTATAATCAATTTCTGTACTTCTGAGCCCCAAAATTTGATTGAAACAGGGCAACATTTCGTTTCGTTTCATTTCTTTTCTTTCCTGCACGGTTTATCTTATGTGCTAAAGAGAAGATTTTCATGATCGAACTATGACTTTCCACCGGTTCTTATAAATGAGTGATGTGGCTTTATAAAATTATAAATTTTATCAAGCATTATTATATTAGAAAAAATGAATAGTGCTCCTCAGAAAGATAGCTCATAGTAGACTCATAATTTTTATATTTGTCCCTTCCTCTCAGATGGAGAACATAACAAAACTATGCAAAAAGAATCTTATATACATAAGCATTTGTCTAGCAATAACTCAAAATTCAAAACAATAGGTTAAAAGTTACCTTGATACTTGTTACAGGAAGGTCCAAAACCACCAAACCATATAAAATTTCACCCAGTTTAGTACAAGTCATCCCCACGTCTTAATCGATACACCAAACAGGCATCCCTTTCAAGTTGGGTACCTCCTATCGACCTTCTTTTTAGGTGTACATGCCAAACTCGAGACTATCATAATCCCTTTTTTGGCCTAAAACATAATTCATTCAGAAAAGAATCTGACAATGCTACTTCAACTCTTATTTCTCATAACATACATAATCTAACAGTATTACTAACATAAATGGCAAAATCCCAAAAAAACTCTTCATAAGCATTTCTCCAGAAATTACCACAGGGAAAAGATGTTCATGCCAAATTAGACTAAGGACTACAATTAGGCACAGCACAAATTAATCATGTTTACTCCTTTGAGGTTATGACCAGCAGCCCTAGTGCTCCAATAAGCAAATACTGAAACGAAAGCAATTGAACCAGCAACGCAATAATTGTTTGATACTCAAAATTTAACGATAAAAGAGTTAGAAATTGACACACCCTTGGCAACCTCTGTCAAGATTTTCGAAAAAAGAAAAAGAAATTGACATAGCACAGCCACCTTTTATAATTGCTTTATTTTTACAAGTATAGATTTCATAGGAAGTGACTAAAACTTCAGCACATGGGAAGATTTGGCCATTCAACTTTGATTTGTCCTTCTCAAGGTAGGTTATTTTGCACTTCCATTAATTAAGAAAATAAAATGGCATATCTCTTGATTCTTTTCTCTTTACTGCAGCTCCATTACCTCCCATCTCTTTTCCCATCCTAATTTCTTTTCCTTCCCACTTCTCATACTTAACCTTAGAGGTTGAAGGAGAGAAGAAGATACAGAGGTGGGAGGTGGTAACGGTGAAGTATAAAGAAAGAGAGCAATGTAGAGAAATAGGGAGATGGGGTGATTTTAATTGGGATCACAGCACTGATTTTCAAATATGCTAAGAAGTTTATATTTCAAAATTGGGACATGTAATGACTTAATGTATCTTTTACAAAGCCAATTTTTACTCTTTTCCTTTTATTGAGATTAATATTAAGGGTAGTTTCAGGCAAAAACATTTCATTTCTTAGACTTGTTACATGTATGGTTTTTGTTTTGCCTACATACATCATTCCAGCCACTTTAGCATGGATAACCCTAGAAAATATGTATTATGTTGAGGTTAACAACTCAAATAGGTCAGAGCAAGAATACAATTTTATTCAAGAGCTCACCTTGACAAGTGGTTTCTCAGTCATAATAATTGTAACCCACCCAACATACGGTAAATACCTACACAAAAAAAGCCAACCAAATATCAAATATTGCAATCAAATTATCAAATAAAAACTTTATAAAATAAATATACAGCAACCAACAGCCCGGCCCATGATATGATGCTGTTGAAGCCAGAGCTGGCCATGCGCGTACAGAAGACGATCGTCCCCAAAATTATTATCACCTTATAAATACAATAAATGGAAAGAGTTATTTTTGAACTTTCAAAAAAGCAAAGCCGGCAAAAATTGACAAAGACAGTTTTGTAAATTGAAGTACCTTTAGTAAGAATATCAACCTCTTCAGTTTCTTGTCGTTCATGGACCTATAAAGCATAACAAAATTTAATTGGACATTGGGGTATGCAAGTTGAATTTGTGAAGTACTATATAACAATTATAGTATACTCATGGACCATTTAGATGCAATTGTAATGTACAAATAACTCTTCTTTGTACATTACAGAGATGGGGAATGAGATAATAGAGTGATTAAGAGTAGATAAGTAAAATTAGTTGATTATAGTTTAGCTTAATTCATGAGAACAAAGGAGTTTAGATCTAGGAATGAGGGTCATTTGACTCGTTGTAAATACATTTTTATATCAACGAAAGTTAGTAGGCATTTAAAGCCACTAACCTTGAAAAAAAACTCTTCCTTTTCTTTTTATTATTATGCATAAATGCATATGGCCCAACACCCTTCAACTTCTCAGCTGTTGCACATGACCTCTACTATTAAAACACACATCTCCCCAGTTCAAGTATATGAAATAATGTGTGTCAATAACTACCCCTAATTAATAGAAAATAATTAGAATTCAATTAGCAAAAGGTTAACAAAAAAGTAAACAAATATATTGAAATTAAAAATAGGTTGCAGCTCATCCTATGTAATGTTAAATTTCCATTCCTTGTATAGATAAATCAATAAATCATACAGGAAAAAGAAAAGAAAAATAACTAAAGTTTGTACAGGGCATGCTCCATTGATTATCTTAGTTCTATAATGATCTACAAGTTCAGGAGTTTATCCTAAATAAACTTCATTTCATTTTCTTTTTCTTTTTGAGTAATAATAAGTTCTGACATAAAACATAAGATGGGCTTAGAATAGGGACCTTAATTACACGATGCACGATAGGAATCTCTCGCCCCTACAAGAAATAATTGGGCAAAAAATCCAATTAGTGAATAATTACATACAAACTAAAAACATAGCAAATTTCTGTGCTCTTGCTACCTTTTCTTTTATCAAGGGTTCTACCAATTTATATCTTTCCACAAAAATCTTAAACTTCAAGCACCAATTGCTTGAGAAAAACCAATATCTGTCCTATCATTGGTTTAGTAAATAAT
This sequence comes from Carex cristatella, assembly GCA_024447775.1. Taxonomy (NCBI): domain Eukaryota; kingdom Viridiplantae; phylum Streptophyta; class Magnoliopsida; order Poales; family Cyperaceae; genus Carex; species Carex cristatella. Next base: position 250,773 of record JAJHPF010000015.1, read on the forward strand.
TACATACAAATAAAAAGCATAGCAAATCTTTGTGCTCTTGCTACCTTTTCTTTTATCAAGGTTTCTACCAATTTATATCTTTCCACAAAAATCTTAAACTTCAAGCACCAATTGCTTGAGAAAAACCAATATCTGACCTATCGTTGGTTTTGTTACATGTAGCTTAAAAGAGAGATCATAAATGCAAAAGTAGCTACCTACATCTACATTAAAGAGAACTATTTCACCGGCACGAATGGGTTCCTGACTCATGTGCAAGAACAAAATATCACCCTGCATGTAAGAAAGCAAAGACATACAATGTGTTATAGAAATAAAAAGGATTTCTACAGCAGAAATTATCAGTTTCAGTATTGAGAAATGTTTATCTAGGGTTTATGTTATTACAAATATCTAGGGAATTATGTGATTAACAATTATCTAGCGTTTCCATTTCATTACTAAGGTATCAATAGAATCCAACTATAAACAAACTGAGAACACATGAAACAGAAGACTAACTCTCTTGTCAGACACATCAGGCCTTTCTATATAATAAGTGCTGATGTCACAATCATACCTGAAGTAAAAAATTAAAAATAACTAATAACTTTGTAAGACAAACAATAAATAAATAATTCTTACTAGGCTTGTGCCCCAAAAGTCAAATTGTTTTGGTTAAAGAACAACCCAAAACAACTGCAAAACATCAATTGAGAAACCAAAAGGTTTGAGCTACTCCCAATTATTTGTATTATTTAGTAAAGAAAGCTGTCACTAAATCATCATCATATCCTAATAAAAGCCTGCCTGGCATTGAAAATCTAGAGTAGAACTATATAAAAATTATGTAAGGTGCTAATTTCTTAAGTAATCCATCAATTCAGTTCAGGTGATAAACCCGTAATATTACTCTCAACTATCCCTGCTACGTCTCTGACAAAACATGATTTTGAGGAAGTTCACAGATCCATTTCTCTGAAGCAAGTTGCAAAAAAAAAAAAAAAAAATACACTTAATAATGTAAACGCAAAAACTCCCTCAGACAAAGAGATCAAAATGGCAAGGAAAATCAGAAAGTGGAAGAGGCGATGAAACGGACCAAGGCTGACGATCTGAGAGAGAAACTGTCTGATCTGAAGAGAGCGAATCGACTCGATGTAATCACCAATAAACCCCATTTTCACCATCCTTTAGTCCTTTTCTTATTCCACCTAACCCCTGATCTTTATTTCTTCTTCAACCCCTCTCTCTCGCGCGCTCTCCCCTTCTCGCTCGTTCGATTTTGTTTTTTCAGTTGCAACATCAGAGATAGAAAAGGGAGACCCAATCACCCAATGAACAAAAAGGTGTCCGATCCGGATGTTTTGCTTAGTCCCACAATATAGTTTGTCATTACAGCTGGATGTTATATAAAGGCGTGGGAGTGCATATTGCTTCGGAGACAAATTTATCATTTATTAAATAATCGGACGGTTAATTTTGAATTTATAAATATTTTTTTTCTTTTAATTTGCGTACAAATTTTAACCCATTAACGTTATGATCTAAATAAAATGCGAAATAAAATTTAATTTAATCTCTAACTAATACTCCGCTCCCTTGTGTTTTACAAATTTTAACCCATTACATTATGATCTAAATAAAATTTAATCTCTAAAGAGGGTGTTCGGCAACCCTCCTTAAGAGGAAAATGATTAAAATTTAATTCTTACTAAGGAGCACTTGTTCAGCAATATAGTAAGATTAAGAATGAGAACTTAGTATCCTCCTTTCTCACATGATAGTATGTAAAGACTTAAATGCCCTTTCACATTTTTTTTTGCTAGGTAATCCTCTCACACATTACACAGTCAAGTATAAATAATTATTTTGCCTAAAAATTAATGTTTTAAAAAGACAGAAATGATAATTATTATAAAAATAGTCTATACAAATTATTAACGAAAACTGTTGCATATGCATACAAAGGAAAAAAAAATTACTCTCTCACACGATACTGTAGTTAAATTAGTATCTTGCAATTATCCAACTGGTACTAAAGTGTACCAGTATACAACAATGCAATACCAAAGTGGCTCGTGTTATAACAAGACATCAAACAAGAGATCAAAGATCCAAACCAATTATCATTACACCCCAACAATTTAAACGCTATATACACCTCACCAGTTTAAATTATTTCTAAAGCTCTGACTAGAGAAGAGGTGAAATCCAGACGAGATGAAATTCAGTCGCCAAAATTTTCTATTTAATAAAAGTTAAATTCTTGATTAATTCTCTAGAACAATAATTAAATAAATTTTGAGACAAAAAGAACATTACAAAACTTTCATTTATTGTTTATGATGCTTGTTTCTTACAAAAATCAAACAAAAAACTATTATCGTTGTCTTCTAATAAATGAATTAACAAAATTCGACCTTGAAAAGAGAATTTGGTGATTTGGCGAGATGAAATCCAGTAGAGAGATGAGCCTGTTGAAATCCAGTGGAGCTATTTTAGCAACGCGAGTTGAGCTCGTTGAAATCTAGTCGAGCGGTTCTCCGCTTCCGATCAGAGCTGCAACAAGAACAGTTTCATACCCATCAAAATGGATGTCAAAATAAAGCTCATCACGATGCAAATCTGTATGTGGTGTCAGATTGACGAGTTTACTGCTTGAGAACCACCGCTCCAGATCGGAGAGGAGGAGAAAGTTTTTTGGATTTCGTGCTAGAGAGAGGAAGAGAGCATTAAAAAAGTACGACATTCAACTGCCCCTTATGGAGGAAGGGCAGTGATGTAAAAAAATTATCTAAAAAGTGTTTTGATGAGACTCTAAGGAGGTCAGTTTCTTAAGGCGACCAAATAGCTTCCTTAAGAAAATTGCTAAGGAGGGCTCTAAGGAGACATGTTAATCCCGACTAAGAAGTGCTTGTTCGGTTAGATTAAGAGAAATTAAGGGCTAAAAAGGTCCAAGGAGACACTGCCGAACAGGCACTTGATTCAGCTCCCTTCTTTTTCGTTCATGCCGCACACCTCTTTATTTTTGTCTCATCCTCTTTTTTCTTTATAACAGATAAATCTTAAATTGCAGCAATTCTATCTAATGGTTTTCTTCATTATTCGCTTTAAGTCGCTAAAATTAAACTCTCGAATTCAAAAAATCAAAAGACCAAACTACCTCAAATCAATTCCTATTCTTCGATCGAGATTCTGAACCAAAGCGAAAGCGACTCGATATCAAAACAAAGCAACCACTTCAGATGAAACTCTCATGCCTACCTCTCAATCTAGGTCGAGCGATTTCACCTAGCTCTCTAGTGTTTTCTCCTCTCTTTTAATTGACCGGATCAAGCCGGCGTAATTAATTTAAAAGTAATATAATTATGAGTACAATATAACTAAGTAATTAATTTAAAAGTTAATATAATTATAAGTACAATATATTATGTGTGAGGGAAAAATACTATGTTTTGCAATATTATATTACAACTAAACTAATGTTGATTTTCTCTATTATCTTATCTTAGCAAACTAGTGTTCTCAAAAGAACTAAAGTCTTGACAAATTTATTAGATCATTTTATATATAATCGCACACAACAAATGAATTGTACAATACATTTGTGCTTGGTCTTCAAGATTTGCATTTGGACTTCGACTGTCTGGTCTGGGCCTTTGATAATTGATTTGGGTTCTGGGCTTTTGGGCTTCGATATTTAATGGGATGCGCTAATATCCGTGCGGACGGCCTGTTGGTTTACTGACATGTGGGGTCCAATCTCAGGGATCCGTTGATTTCATTTTTGAATATTGGCCTTTGAATCGATCTTTGCATCAAGATGTGTGCTTTTGATTTAAACTCTTATTTTAGGGCCTTAATCCGAGGGTCTCATCTTGCTTCAAGGTTCGTGCGAGCTCATATATGAACTAGGGTTTTCAACAGAGGGTTAGATTTTATCTCCGGCAATACTCCGGTCACGGCAACACCGTCTAGGGGTATAGTTGGGATCGCCTTGGTGGACAGAGTGTCTTGCACCCATTGTCAGCGACTGGCGACCGTCAGAAGCTCCTGTCTGGGGAGGAGTGCCAATTATCGGTACCGGTTATCCCTTAGCATCGTATTAGAGCATAAAAGCTCAAGGCAATGTCAATTTGAAGATTAATCAAGGTTTAAGCATACTTCAAGGACTGGGTCTTCGGTTCAATACTGACTTGGTACCGGTCCTTGATAGACTGGTTTTGAGTCTCGCTTAAGGGTCGGGATGACTTTGTTTAGGCATCTGGGAGCATACCCAAGATTGCAGAGTACCTATCTTGGCATATATTTCGATTTGAGGTTATGCATATTTCAAGACTTGCGGTTTGTCAACTTTAGTCACACTTTTCTTCTAATTTTGTTCACAGGTATATGTAATCTTATCATGAGTTTATAATTTAACATACAATCTGCAATTGAGATCAATTTTGCAATTTTAGGGATTTTATTCGTATATTTAAAGCATTTATATATGGAGAGGGGGATTGGGGGTAATTTTCCACTTTTTAAGTAATTTTTTATATCAATTTTATGTTAAATATCTGGTATCTTTAGACAAAATCCATATTTAACAGATAATCATACAGAGTTCCTACCATACATTAGCGCGCGCACACACTCAAGAAAATACATAGTAATTCATACCCATTTACTAGTACAAAGCTCTTAGCTATTTCCATCAATGAAAATGTCGAAAGTAAAACCTATCGATAATGAAATTAAACCACTTTCTTCCATTCTCCCACGATACTGTAGCCCAAATTACAAGGGCAAACCCCACACCCAACCCCAATCCAATTGAAACAGAGAGCCCAATTATATCCGTAGAAGACTTTGAAGGCAAATCCTTATTAAACATATGATTTGAAGGAGGTGTTAGACATTGCAGCGATAAAGGACCACCACACAATCCGGGATTACCCAAGTAAGAAGCGTTTGAAAAGGTTGAGAACTGACGGGCTTCAGGTACTTCTCCAACTAAATTGTTGTATGAGAGATTTAGTGAAGAAAGAAAAGTGAGAGACGTGAGTTCTTCAGGGATAGGTCCAGTAAGCTGGTTGGAGGAGAGATCAAGTGAATCAAGTTGTTCTAAATTACTAAATTCGAATGGAATTGGGCCAGCCAGGGCATTATGTGATAGGTTAAGCACAAAAAGTGACTTAAGTTGCCCGATTTCTTCGAGTATTTCCCCTGAAAATCCATTACTGGACAGATCAATGTAATTGAATGTCCCAAGTGAGTATCCATGAAAACTCAACCCTTTGTATGTGAGTGAAACTACATTCACATACCTTGCTTTCATCATATTAAAATATATTATGGAATCAGTACTTGATACATCCATCATAGCTTTCAAGTTGACAATAATATTTTTAGGCAATGTACCACTGAAATGATTGGAAGAAAGGTCCAGAACTTTTAGCATGGGAAAAATGGAATCATTTCCTTTTGATTTGATTTCCACGTCTAAATTTTTTCCATAAAACATATTTGATTTTAAGACAAGAACTCTCAAATTTTCAAGATATGCCAGCCAATGGGGAAATCTGTTGACAATTTGATTGTTTCCTATGTCTAAGACCTCGAGAGCATTACAATACTTTAGTGATTTTGGTAAACTCCCATTTATCACATTTCCATTCAGATTTATTGCTGTAAGTCCACATGCTTTACTAATATTTCGTGGCAATGGCCCATTTAATTTATTACTTTCCAGGTTGAGCACTTCCAATTCAGTATTTTCCAGAAGGCAAGGTGGAATTGTACCAGTTAACATGTTATATGAAAGATCAAGCACTGTTGGCAATATCAGATTACAAATGGAAAGGGGAATCTCTCCCGTGAAACTATTATTTGAGAGGTCTAAGGTATAAATGTTTGTTTGGTAGCTCAGAAAAGAAGGAAACTTTGTTAAATTGGAAGTTGCTAGACTTAGTTCAACTAGCTGGGGAAATGAAGCATAGAATGACTCGTTGTGTTTTTTGCCTTCTATAATTGACAACTTGTTGTTAGAGAGAGACAGATATTCAAGATTCTTATAGTGCTTAATGATGTCCAAATTGAATGTTCCATTGAAGTTATTTGATTCGAGATCTAACATAACGAGATGGGGGAATTTGGAAATTGACAATTGTCCTTGAAGATTGTTATTGTGAAGGGAAATATATGCTAAAATTGATGATCCATTTGGGGACTCAGGTAGATACCCTGACAATTGGTTATATGACAGATCCAATGTTTCCAAAGAAGGATGAGAAAACAAAGACATGGGTATCGTACCTGTCAATCTGTTTTCTCCTAATTCCAAATATTCGAGTCTTGTAAGGTTTGATATTGAAGACGGAATTTCTGCATAAAAGTTACACTTGGAAACAACCAACTGCCATAAGTAATGTAGATTTCCAATTGAATTTGGTAATGGTCCAGTAAAATTTGTACCTGCAAGCCTCAGAAATTGCAGAAAGCTTGGATTTGTAAATTCTGGCAGTTGGCCTGACAACATTGGATTGTCTGCTAAATCAAGGTATGTTAGATTTGTAAGGTGGAATATTTCATTGGGAAAATTTCCTGTTAATCCACAATTCATCATGGCTAACTCCTGAAGAGTTGGGCCAACTTGAAAAACTGCTTTACCCCACTCATATCCATTGAGTGAAATGTCAACTCCATCCAAATAAAGGAATTGGAGCTTGGTGAGGTTGCTGAGTAAGGTTTTTAGATCTGTGTTATGAAGATACAAGAGACTGGTTTTTCTGAAGTCCGATAAGTCAAGATAGATAAGGTTTGTAAGGGTAGAAAGGCCGATGGAAACTTCACCGGCAAAACCAGATTCGGATAAATCGAGCTGGGTTAAATTAGTAAGTCGCTCAAACCCAGTATGTGGAAGGGAAACATTAATAAAGTTGTTTTGAGCAAGGTTGAGGTACTGAAGAGAGCTGAGATTGAACAAAAACGGACTGAGTTCACCCGAGATGGACCTGTTTAAAAGGTTGAGTGCTGTCACCATACCTGTTTGCTCATCACATTCAATGGCATCCCAAGTGCAACAATCGGTACTAGCATTCCATAAACGGAGATCATTGGTGTTAAAACCTTGCCTGAGTTGAATCAATGCATGACGTTGGTCGGGAAGGCATTGGGCTTGTGTTAAAGTGGTGGTTTCGATTGAGAAGGAGAAGAGAACAAGTAATATGGCAACAAGTGCAACTAGTGTCATTGTAGGAAAGAAAAAGAGTAAGCACAATAATTTTTCTTTTATGTTTGTTTGGTGCGGTTTAGTAAAACACCTTGGTAATTCTGTTTTCTATATATAAATACACTATTTTGTTCGCCTTTATTAGTTGAAAAGGAAAGTGGAAAATCCCAAAATATCAGTTTTGTCCATATAAAAAAATTAATGTTAATGAGCACGTCAAAATCAAATACTTACTAATGACCACATAAATTTTATCATTCGAGTTATCAGACTGACCCTGATTTTTAGATTGACTTGGAAAGGAACAGTCAACTGAGATACTTCTAAATGACCACGTAAATTTCTGTACCTTATCTTTCCTTTTGTCTCCTGCTGAACAAGTAGCCAGAAAGAAGGCTTATGATATTGATAGCGAGCCCTTGCTTCCAATGAGAAACAAAGAATGTACATTTTGCTACTTGGTCAGTGGGATGATATAATTGCTTTGTCAAAGAATGTTAAGATTATCATTGAAATAAGTATGATTCTGTTACATAATAAATAAATAAAAAATGCCTATAAGTGAAGCACATGCTTGAAGAATCTTTCCAAGTAGAAATTTGAAGCACATGCTTGAAGTTACAAATACAAACTGAGGATATGTGGCAGAATAATAGATATATTCGTCTAATGGATATATGAATAGTTGAGTTAGAGATGCAATTATTTAGATTATTTGTACTGAATGGATTATAATGACTTTTCAGAGTATTATATTAAAGTGTAAGAAGCTTAAGAGGGGCTATAATTAGCTTGATTGTTCTTTCTTTAGCTATACTGTACCCAGGTTGGGTTGTATAAAGCGATTCAGATAGTTGTTTTCTTTTTATGTGTTTTAGTGGCTGCTAGTTCAAACAATTGAGGTCGTTTCTTACAATATATTTTCCAGAGTCATTATTTATTGATTATATAGCACTTTTTAGCAATAATATGATTTTAGACCCTTCACTAAAACAGGTTCTATTTGCAATAATATAAAAACAGATGATGTTCCATGGAAGATTTTAATTGGAAAGAAAGAACATTTCAGCGATTCTTTCCATAGAGCGTACGTATACAATTATCGATTTGTTCGGGTCAGTGATGTTCATTGATGCATCAACAGATTACGTCTCAATGATGTTCACATATCAGTATATCGACCATTATATAGAAAAAAAAACAAGAAGACTATGAAAGACTAAGGCATTTAATTTCAAGGTAGCATGGAAAAAGGGGCATTAATTCTTTGAACAGAGGTAAAGTGCTTGACCTGGTAAAAATTAGCTACATAGGACAAAATTATGCAAAATCTAGGGGACAGAATTGGAAACGGGTATTAGATATTTCAATTCCCATGCAGCATTTAATATTTAAATACTGATTACCTCAAATTTTACAAATTGCCCTACTTTCAAAAAAATTCAAACAAAATACTCCTCTTCTAAAATAATTAACAAAATGTCCTTATGTGACCCTCATTTCCCATTCCCTTCTATTTACTCTCATCATATTTTAATACCTCTACCTCTTTAATTGGACTTTAATGAACGCATAACAAGTAACAAAATTTTTGTAGACATGCAACAAAATTTCCAGCTAGATAATATATATATATATATATATATATATGTACACACACACACACAGAGAAAGAGAGAGAGAGATGGGCTACCATACATTGCAATGTATAGGCCCCTTTGTATATCGGATTATAAATCGTCGGATTTAAAGTCCAAACCGTTCAACTTGTTTTCCATATTAGTATTTGTTTGGAGACCAAATTTTACATTTTTTGAAATATTTTACTATTTTTTTAGATTTATTGAAAATTGTTGTTTTCAGACAAATCTGGGTCATAAAAAACAGCGATTTTCAATAAATCTAAAAAAATAGTAATTTTTTTTCAAAAACTGTAAAATTTGGTCTCCAAACACATATTAATATGGATAACAACTTGAACGGTTTGGATCGGCTCTTTGGACTTTGAATACCATGATTTATAGTGCAATGTACAAGAAGGCCTATACATTGCAATGCATAATAGCCTAACTCTCTCTCTCTCTCTCTATATATATATATATATATATATATTGAATATATGTTTTTTAATTAGGCAATAATTTTGTTGCTCAAGTTTTCTAAAGTAAAACATATACTCTTATGAGAGTCTAGAAAACATCATTCTATAAGTATAAATTATTATATTTAGACATAATTTAGTAACAAAATGTAAGTACAAGAATTTTTTATTTATAAAAAATATTATAAAATATTAAAAGCAAGATATTTCATCAAAAAGTAATATTATTAATACTATTTAATGCATATTTTTCTCATCTGCTAACCCATTGTTACATATTAATTTTCGGCACGTAATATAGGACACTACAAACCACACAAAGTAATTCGTGTCTGTATATATAAATTCATGTGTAAGCTGAAATAAAAAAAAACTGAAATTTTTACCGTCCATATGTGAATAGAGATTTTCACCGACCATATGCTTGCACATATGTTTTGTTACTAAAATATGTCTAAATATAATAATCTATCCTAATACAATGATGCTTTCTAGACACTCATAAGAGTATATGTTTTACTTTGAATAACTTGAGCAAAAAAATTGTTGCCTAATTGAAATACATATATTTGAGATATATATTATCTAATCAAAAATTTTGTCACATGTCTACAAAAACAAAATGCTACTTGTTATGCGCTCATTAAAATCCAATAAAAAATGAGGAGATGTCAAAATCTGATAAAGTAAATAGAAGGGAGTGGGAGAGAGGGGGAAGGAGGGGGGAATGAGGGTCCCACAAGGACATTTTGTTAATTATTTTAGAAGGATATTTTGTTTGAAATTTTTTGAAAGTAGGATAATTTGTAAAATTTCCCGATGACCTCAGCCTTAGTAATTTAGAGTTTTTTTAGAGGACTAGTTTCTGAAATATAAAATCGACCATTAATAAGATGAAAAATATTTTGTCATCTGTGTATATATCTTACATAAATTCGGCTTTCAAAATTTTACTTTTTTCTAACCACTTTAAACCTCACGGTTCACGACAAACCACATAGACAAAATCTTTACGATTACTAGTGAACATAACACAACTTAATGAGATGTCTTGAATTATGCAATAAATAGAGCTATTTAGTATTTACATGTAAACACGACACAACTCAATAAAATGACAACCTATTAATAATGGTTGTAATAACATCTGATGAACCAGAAACCAAATTGTTGATTTACATTTCTTAAATATTGGAAAAGTTCGTATATTAAAATAAATTTTGATTGGAGGGAAACTAGCATTTGTACAACAAAAGAACAAAAAAAAAAATTCAGAGAGAGAATCCAAAATGATATTTATCACACTTTTGAGGATTTGTGACAGATAGACAGATATAAATATTCCTCTTGTGGATAAATGAATAGCTGTTTTAGTTGGGGAGGCAATTTGTTTAGATTATCGAGTAGAACTAGGGTGTTCCTAAGTTCACCAAGCTTCTTTGTGAACTCAACTCTAAAATCCATCAAATTGGTTTCAAATGACAAATTTAAACCGTTAAAATTCTTTTACCTTACGAGTGATGCGTTTATATGCAAAAAATTTAAACTTTCAAATTAATTAAGTATAAAGTCAAGTGGTCAAAAGTTATTCAAAAAATAAATGTATTAAATTAATTTATAAATTTTCTAATTTTGACCTCTTGACTTCATTTTAAATTAATTCGAAAGTTTAAAATTTTCATATGTAGACATGTCACTTGTAAGGTAGAAGGATTTCCACGGTTTGAATTTGTCGTTTAAAGTCATTCCAATAGATTTTAGAGTTGAGTTCACAAAGGGGTTTGGTGAACTTAGAACACCCTAGTTCTACTCTAGATTATCTGGATTCTTGTTAAATGTAAGAAGTTTAAGAGGGTCTATAATTATCTTGATTGTTCTTTAATTAGCTCTTTTACTAACGTTGGGATGCATGTTATTTAGGTCGTCTATTAATTGTATTAGTTCTCCACTGGTATTGCTTTGTTGTATCATTTTTTAAATGTATAGTTTCTAATGAAATTAGTGGGCATTCACTATATATTTTAAGAAACAAATACAGCCCTTAATTTGAATACGTACGGAAGGGGTTGTTTTTTTTTTTTAATCTTTATATTTGATATTGGTCCCCATAACTGATTTGTGTGTAAGACATGACCTGTCAAGTATTTGATTATTTCAAATGACTTGAGTAAAGATTCTTTGATTATTTATAACTTTTTATTAATAATAGAAATTTAAGACCCTGGCAATTTGTAATAATAAAAAAAGTAGATGTTGTTCCATGCAAGCGTTTAATTGGAAATAACAAACATTTTAGCGATGCTTTCCATCGAACGTATATTCTTGATTATGTCCCAGTGATGCAACAATTTTTTTAAGGACTTGGACTGATGCTTAGTTGAAAAGTAGGGGAACAAGTATCAAAATATAGACCTGACAGTGCATAGAAAATAAAAGAACAAATATCAGAAAAAAAATAAAAAACGAAAGAGATATGACCATTCAGTGTCAATGTACCGTGGAAGAAGGGGCATGGCTTGAATAGAGGGAACGTGCTTGACCGGCTAGAAATTAAATTAAAAAAAAAAAAAAAACAAAATCAAACAGAGGCAAATTCCAGGGTAAAGAATTGGAAACGGATGTTAGAAATTTCAATTCTCTACTGCATTTAATATTGAGAAACTGATGGGCTCAGCATCATTATTTTAGAGTTGCTGTGAGGTATTTGTTTCTGAAAAATAAAATTGGACTTTAAGATGGCAAATAAAAGTGAAAATCGAAACTGTTACCAAGAGGAAAACAAAGAGCCTACTCTTCGAAAAGTTAAAGTATAAATCCACGTGCACCCTGAATTGCAATCAACAAAAGCACTAGCATGGAGATTCACTTTTAAATTTAAATTTAGAGTGAGTCTATGATGCTATGCATATTACGGGTTGATCCGTAATATAGGTCAATATTTCTGTTTTCAAAATCTTAACAGTCGATCCTAACCGTTAAACATGATCCCCATTTGAATATCTACTCGGACCGAATTTTATATTTTTGAGAATTTTTTACTATTTTTTAAGATAGATAGAGAAAATCACTTGATCTGAAAATTCTGAACCATCCAAAAACAGTGATTTTCTATCCATCTTAAAAAATAGTAAATTTTTTTTAAAAAATATAAAATTTGGTATGCAAGTGCATATTCATATGAAAATCATTTTAAACGGCTTGGATCAACTGTTAGAACTTTGAAAACAAAGATATTAATCTGTATTATGAACTAAATCGTGATATGCACAGTAACATTGACTCAATCTATATATAATTCAATCATTTCACAAACGACATTAAACAAATATTTAAATAAAAATTAAATAAATTTGAATGGCAAATCAAATTAATCTCCTATTTGTGGTATTGTCCTATTTGAACATATATAAATAATGAAGCAGATAACTAACATTTGATGATTTGCATGATAGGTCACATTAAACTTACCTCTCTCTCTCTAAGTCGACATGTAAAATTTCTTATAACATTAATTTCACATGAACATATCTAAAAATTGTCTTGAAGTCAAATTATAACTATACGTGTGTTAGAAGTCAAATTTTCTTGAAGTCAAATTGAAATCTTTAATTGAAAATTATTACAAAATCAAAAATCACTTAAACAATAATGATCAATTTGTGAAGAGTTCATTTTTAGAGAAAAATGTTTATTCATTTCAATGAATTTATCTCTTTAATATAAGGAATGTTCCTGCATTTAATATTTATTTTGTACGCATGGATAGAAACAATTGACGCCACACGAACAGTATGATCCAAGGATTTCCTGTTGAATTTATACTGAATTTTAAGCTTTTCCAAGGAAGAGAATCTGTAACGAACAATGCAGCAGGTAGAAGTAGAACTAAAGTTGGTATTCGTTTGTGTCAGCTGCTTCACGTTCGTAACATTAATGTTGCCTCAGAAAAACGATGGCATTTTGCCTGGCGTTGTTGTGTTTTATAGGTTACACAATTTAATCTGGTTCTGGATTCCTATAATCTTTTGATCAGCATTAGGTGATTGGAAAAATTGCATGTTAAAGATGTTTTTTTTTGTCTTTTTACTTCCGGTAGATTGATGCTCTACAGTATGTTTTATCATGTATTCCATCATGTCAATTATGAAAATTTGCTTACGGCTCTCCAAGTTTATTTTGGCATCCTTTGTTCCATCTTGTATTTCATTATCATGTATTCTTGCATTAAAATATTTTAAAACTCTTTAATTGTATATTAGTGTTATGTACTAATAATCAAGTTTGAACATTTTAGAGATTTATATTTGTTATTATATAGAGTCCTATAGTTCAAGATCAAGAGCATTTTCTTGAACACTTCTAAAGATAACAAACTCATGGAACAAAATACACGTAACATTCAATTTATAAACATAACATGTAAAAGTAATCAACATAAGATAACTTTTAGAGTACATAATTAACACTTTCACTACCAAATTAAGGTAGAGATCAGGAGCTGAAATTGCTGTATTTTCTTTCATTTTTTCTTCCATTAATGACGATTTCAGTTTATTTTGTGGAGCACAACCTATGTGTATTATTAATTAAAATGGCTGCAATTTTATTATATCATTACAAATATTTATATCCTAACAGTGTCACTGGATATAAATATACACCGTTAAGTAATAAATTAAAAATATTGAATTATCTAAGAACAAACTAAAAATCACAAAAGAAACATGAAAAAAAGGAGTTCACTTGATTGTTGAGAGAAGCTTGTGTGGATAGATGGAATCCGCCTAAAATTGTCACCAACCTACTTTTGAAATTTGCAACAAATGACATAAATGTAACACGTAAAATTTACAATATTTTGAACAATTTAACAATATTTGTTTCAAACTTAATTTTCAGAATTCATTCATAAAATTGAATAACTAAGGTATTTATTTACTAAAAAAATAACTAAAAACTAAAGAAAATAAAAATAAAAACGTGGCATGGAGGCCACTTGGCATGCATGCAAACTTTATTCTACCTTATTTTTACCGTAAATTTCTCTCCCCATTTTTACCACCACGTAAAAGGAATGAAAACAAAGAAAAAAAAATAAGGAAAGAGAAAAATAAATTGTCTGATTGAAATTTCGAGTCTACGTCATTGGTGATACTGAAGAGTTAATTAGTTGCAGTCTAATTTAAATTTTCGAAATTTTCGCTACAAGGGAATCAGATTTCTCTATAACTTGTGTGTTTGATTTTGGTCTGTTAATTTGAATAATTAATGGGTGTTGTGCGGATCTGGATGTTGGATTTAACTGGATTGAGGGTCTGAAAGCCTAGGCCCAACAGGTTAAAAATACGTACTTAATCTGATATATTAGTGTGTGGATTAATCCAGTTCTTTTTGTACTCTTGTTTTAAATAAACCAATTATAGAGGAAGTACGTCGTTAAATAACTGAATACTGTGCTTTGTAGCTGACTTCATTTAGTTTTTTATTTATTTCTGTTTGCAACGCAAATTGACAGGTCGTCGGACGGATACTAGGATTTCGTTTTATCGTCGCACGCCCGATCGGAATTCGGAGAGTGACAGAATGGTATGAATGCATTCGTTTCTTGTACTGTGGTTGAGTCCTTATTTTGTTTGTATTTCGTTACATTTATCTAAATTAATTTGATTAATTGAATTTTGCTTGTGATGAATCTGTTTTTAATAATTCGATTTATTTTCTGTATAAATTGTTCAATTTGATTTTATATTATCTCAAAATCCACAAAATTCATTTTAAGAAGAGTTTGTAGCACACGTAAAATTTACAATATTTTTAAACAATTCAAAATATGAAAGCTTATTTTCGAATTGGATCTTAAATTGTTGTGGGCTAACCTAAATAGATAAAAGGAAAAATTTAGATAATATTTCGGCTATGATTTTCTCTTGGGCTGAGCGGCTGAGCCTTGAAGTTTGTAAAATATTTAAAACAATGGGCCTTTATTTCTCTGTTAATAGTTAATACCGAACTCAAAACAAATGCACACTTGGTTAAAATTTTAGTAGGCTAATTAAGTAAGTCATTAGTAGAGTTGTGTCAATTGTTAGAATGAGAACTTCCATTAATTACTGTGGGATTCAGAGAATGATCTTATACGTACGTGCTCAAATGAAATTTATATGAGAATTTTTCTGATATTAGTGAACATTTCGTGTGATCCCAAAACTGAACTAAAATTAAAGCTCTGTTAAACATGAGTACTAAATTAAAGCTCAGTTCACAAGACAATTAAAATAAGTCTGAGCAGTCTAAAATTTATTTGACACATATATACATGCATAGGACCTGCATACTGGAAATAGAAAATATTTTGTCAATAATTATGTCCGATATTATTTACATTAATCGTAAGAGTATGGAATTTCTGTATGTGTTTGTATGCTTATATGTAGAATTAATTTTTGTTACATGCGTTTATGATTGCTTGCATTCTAGGACTATCGCATCATATGCATAAAACAATAATTATATAACTAGAATGATGTAAATATCTGTCATTTTGGTATGTTTTACTGATTGTCTATTCTTCTATTTGTTCAACTGGTTAAAACACATATGCTGAATTTTACTAATCGTGACTAAATATTTACTGTATGGAATCCTTATGCGCATTTGGTGAACGTCCCCACTGATCACAACCAGTTGGGTAGGGGTACTGAATACTGTGACTGTAAGACACTGTAGCAAATATCGTGGTAAAAAAAAATCTATTTACTGGTCATTACTTCTCAGATCCGACATACTGGTTATTGCTTCTGAGGCATGACAAACTTTTAAAATACTGTAAAATGTACAGAATTTGAACCAAGATGATACACCGACTGTTCGACTGTGAACTAAAATTATATTTAATCAGTTAAGCCATTTACTTATATTATTTGAAAATTCCGTAACTTATTATTCCTTCAAAAGATTATTTCTGACCATCTGCATACGAATTGACCGCACCATGTGATACTGAAACTGATATCTATATAACTCAATAGGACCAACACCTGAGATGAAAGAAAAATGCTAAACCGAACCTTAGACCCCAAAACTTGTTACGGTTAACCATTAGTGAAGGTAAATGTACGAAACATGAAATTAGAATACACATATTTATGCTTGCATTATCATGTAACAGTTACGCAACTCGGTTGGTATTTGTTCAAGGCGAATTATATAGGTCCACTGACGGAAATTGAATATCGCACCGAGAGCCTAGGTTTGAGCTCTCCCCGTTCTAGTTACATGGGTTCCAGTACCAAAAAGTCGAAGCAAGA
Organism: Carex cristatella; assembly: GCA_024447775.1. Classification (NCBI taxonomy): domain Eukaryota; kingdom Viridiplantae; phylum Streptophyta; class Magnoliopsida; order Poales; family Cyperaceae; genus Carex; species Carex cristatella. Next base: position 267,379 of record JAJHPF010000015.1, read on the forward strand.
AGAGTTTCTAGACTGAGATTGCATCAGCAACACTGCCAGTTGGGTTATGATTTACTTTGTTTGTTTACAGCTGAATTGAGTACGGTGAAATTTACTATCCAATTGCTATTCATCGTATTTTGTTCCGAAATTTTTTTTTTTTACCACTCTTCCGATTTTTATTAAATTGAAGACCACTGATGTGCGGTTTTGTACAATATTGACACCCCCGTACAACACTTTTGCGCACCCGCTCAGATCGGATCCGCACAACGATTTTGCGCACCCGGATTCGCACAACTATTTCGCGCACCCCCGGGTCCGCACAACGCTATTGCGCACCCCAGAACCGGGTCCGCACAACCATTTTGCGCACCCCCGGATCCGCACAACGCTTTTGCGCACCCCTGTTAGAGTGCTATAAGTTGCCTTGCGCACCCGTTTTTCATCAGACTGCTCACTCCGCTCGGTAAAAAAATCAGATAATTTTTTTTTTAATTTTTAATTTTATTATTTTGTTTAATTTAATTAGATAATGTAGTTTAATTAGATAGTTTAGATAATGTAGTTTAATTAGATAGTTTAGATAATGTAGTTTAATTTTATTGTAGTTTAGTTTAGTTTAGTTTAATTTAATTGTAGTTTAATATCTGTAAATTAGGAATTGTTAAATTACAATTGTACTAAATGAAAAATTAGGAAAATTATGATTTTTGTTAAACCACTTAAAATTGTCCCAATAGAGACCAAAATTAGGAATTGTACCACTCCTAACCTTAATTGATTTTAGAAATTCGTTCAAATTACTAAAATTACAAAATTAGAAATTGTGGTAAGATTTGACAAAAAATGTCTATTTTTTTCCTCACAGAACAAAAATTACTATTATGGCATCAACGAGAAGCACAGACCCATTAGATTTTACGGATTGGGATCAGGAGTTGATCTCCACTATATTTTTGCAGTTGACGGATGAGTGCATTAGCCCCATATGTTGGTTCCCGCTCAAGGGTCACAAGATCTCACTAGCATATGTACGTTTACATTTGAGAAATAATTTAATTTTAAATTTTAATTATTATATTTATTTGGAAAAATATCAAAATTATTTTCTTTATTTGCATTTTGAATTTATTGTAGGATCATGACTTGACGGAGGTGAGAAATAACTGCATGAGTATAAGATATGACGTGCGCTATGCAGAGGTGCTACAGAGGATGGGGCTGTGGCACGTGTCACAGCTCGGCCATTTTATAGCGAGATCCCGCACTTATATCTCAGGCTGGTCGAGAGGTGGCGGCCGGAGACACACACATTTCACTCCGCCCGTTAGAGAGATTACGGTATCTCTCCGGGACGTGAGTTGTCTATGGGGCCCGCCTATTACGGAGCTCGCTGTGGACCGGTGTCGAGTACGGGGACTTTGATCAGCAAGTGACCGATCTGGCTGGGTGCCTGGACCGATGAAGCGGAGGAAGACAAGGAGGGGCGTGATGATCGACTCCAAGAACGACATATGTATAGTCGCTTTGCGGCGGCGTTTCGAGTAATTTTAAATTTAATTGATTCCATGCATGTAACTTTTTAAATTATTTGATTTCACCATTTACATTGTATATAAATAATTTTACAGTGGAGTACTAAACGAGCATGCCGCTCCCGATGAGGTAGCACGGTGGACCCAGACTTACATTATGGAGATGTTCGCATGCTGGATGTTCCCAGATTCATCCGGGGGCACTGTTCCGGCCTCCTTATTACAGTTTCTGGTGGACTTGGAGCAACCGGCAAGCATGAATTGGGGTGCAGCGGTCTTAGCTTGTCTGTACCGCGATTTATGTACTGCGTGTCAGGTATTGAAAATGATTTTTTTTTTAGTATTTAAACAATTTTTATTTATGTTTGTATTAAAAAAAACAGGTGAGCAAGAAGAGATTATACGGTCCGATTGGTCTCCTCCATCATTGGTCATGGACGAGGTTTCCATTCGGCCGTCCATCTCCACTAGTGAAGGGTTGGGCTCCCGATTGGGGTAAGCCAAATGGGCGGACATGTCCCGCGTATGCGATGAGATGGTGCTCGGAGAAGTCTTTCTACCGTACTCCACATGGACGACCTACGGGGTTGCTTTTTTCCGAAGCCAGTTTGAGCAGATGAGGCCAGATGAGCACGTGTGTTGGCGCCCGTACGATGAGCAAGTAGAGAACGAAAATGAGTATGGCTACCACTCTTTCTTGTGGGACTTGCCTACGATCTGCTCCGAGCAAATGACACTTCCGGTTAGCTCAGGTACAACTTATATTCTTAGGTAAAAAAATAATTCCTCAAATTTATAATTCTAAAGTTTTATATTTTTTGCCTCTACAGGTACCACTTGTCTATTTTCAGGTGGTAGAGCATTACTATCCTGGCCGAGTCATGAGACAGTTCGGCATGTCTCAATTTTTTCCTGTGCCCGCCGCGATAAGTAAAGACGATTGGTACCAGTTGCACAGGCCACTAGACACTACCGATGGGAGGAACTGGCGGACCTTGCGTGTGGCCTATGTGCAGCGACTTGAGGCCATGGCACCGGAGGACATGATTCCTGAGCACCTCCAGACTTATGCATTCGAGGCATACGACCAGGAGTACCGCCGTTGGTACCAGGAGTACTGTGCTTTTACAGTCTTCATGTACGGTCAGGTCTCGGAGTTAAATAAGAGGCCGCTCGCAGTACGACGCGACATGAATACTGAAGAGTATGGCTACATTCCATGTGGTGGTCCGGCTGCACAGATTGTAAGATTTTATTATTCCTTTATTATTTCAAAATATTTTTGGTATTAAATTACATTCTCAACTAATTTATTTACAATTTATTTGAAGGTGCTAATGAATATCAAGCAATGCTTGATAAGCGCAAGACTGACAATCACAAGAGAGTGGAAGAAATTCGGAAAGAGATGGTTGTGCATGGCTGCACCGCCGGTCGTCGTCGCCGGATATAAGCCCCAACTAGACAAGATCCTGAGATTATCGGATCTCCCGGCTTATGAGGACCTGCACGACATTCCGAGTGACGACTCTGCACCGCCTGGGAGCACCCCTGAGCCAGATTGTTCAGATATTCACACAGCTGCTACGGTTGAGTAGGCATTTGCGACAGCTGGTGATGTGGCGGTACGTGTTTAATATAAAAAGTGATGTCATGTTATCTTCATTATGAAAGCTAATTATTTTTTTTATTTTAGGGACATACACACCGCCCATGGGATGTTGTGGAGGAGCAACCGAGAGATTTTCAGTTTGAGCTGGGATCTCAGTACGGTGCCTACACGCAGTCGCAGGACTTCCCTACTCAGGATCACTTTTCTCAGGGTCCCCCTTCTCCTACATTCTTTTCACCGATACCGCCCCAGGGAGCAGATCAGGGAGGATCCGATGTCACTTTCGGTCCAGGAGCAGATCAGGGAGGATCCCAGGATAGACTGTTTGGGGAGATACAGGAGGAGGAGGCTCCACAGCCCTCCTAGCACTACATGCCGAGGTTTCAGGAGATAAATGAGAAGATACAGGAGGAGGGACGCAGCAAGAGGCTTAAGAGGAAGAAGGTCCCCTACACACCATCTGATTATTGACTATTTTATGACTGTTTTATTTGAGATTGTATGTTTTATTTATGACTGTTTTATTTGAGATTGTATGTTTTATTTATGACTGTTTTATTTGACTATCTGTTATTTCATGTTTGAGACTTATTTTATTTCACATCATCCTCCTAATACAACATAATATCGTCTGCAATCATAAATAATACAACATACAAGCATCATAATATTGTCTGCGATCATAAATAATACAACATACGAACAACATAAAAATATAACAACGCAGCATATTCAGTTTATCTTTGTTGTGCGGAACCAGGCTTGCGCAAAATGAAAACAGTTTTGACAAAACCGAATATATAACTTTTTGGGTGCGCAAAATGGTTGTGCGGACCCGGGGGTGCGCAAAATGGTTGTGCGGACCCGGGGGTGCGCAAAATAGTTATGCGGATCTGGGTGCGCAAAAGCGTTGTGCGAGGGTGTCAATATTGTACAAAACCGCACAGCAGTGGTCTTCAATTTAATAAAAATTGGAAGAGTGGTAAAAAAAAAAAAAAATTCGATTTTGTTCAGGATCCTCCTGTATTATTTAAATGGTTATTTTTAGTTTTTTTTTTTTTTTTGAGATAACGGTTATTTTAGTTTTATTTATGTACTTTAATTGTTAATATTTAAGCAGCAATAGAATCATGGCAGTGTTAAATTGTGTTATTGGTAATGCATACAGCTATCTTGTCTTGCGTTTATTTTTGGATAAATATACACGGCGTGCTATTCTGTACCAAATTTGAAGTGTGAATTATTTCAAAATAAATATACAAGATTAGTTGTTCTGCTCCGGATCTGAAGTGTGACAATATATATAGGAGGGATAATTTTAAGTTACCACAACTATTTTCTACATTTTTATAGTTCAAATCGTCGATCCAAACCGTTCAACATGATCTCCACAATAAAATGTGCTTGCAGATCAAATTTTATATATTTTTTTAATTTTTTTACTATTTATTAAGATGCGTACAAAATTCAATGGTCTGCATTTGGTTTAATGGTTCGGTTTGGTTTGCTTTTTAAAACCCAAATAACCGAACCGACCGAACTTTTATATTTTATGAATTTGGTTCAGACCGCCTCCGGTTTATTTCTTAATGAATTGTTTTAAATACTTCGGTTTATTTGTTAATATCCTAATTTATTTCTTAATATCCCGGTTTATTACAAAATAATTATTTTCAATAAAAAATTATTATATTTCAGTTTGAACCGAACAAACCAAAATAAAACTTTGGTTCAATTCGGTTGCAATGCTAAATCGGTTCGGTTTTAATCTATTTTGAAACTAAATTATAACTTTGATTTGACTAGTTCGGTTCTCCTAGCAGGAAAATTGCTCCAGTTAAGATGTCCATTCTCCTCCCCACCTCCAGACCCTAGCGAAAGAGAGAGAAACCTAACAAAAAAATTAGATGTATATTAAATATCTAAGTATTTTAAACGAACCAACATAATTAAACTGAAGATACAAAATTAGATGCATGAAATGACTTTCAAATGTATGAGACAATGAATAATTTTTCTTATTAAATTATTTAAATGTAACAAATGTAAATTTATGAAATCCATATATGAAACCTAAAAAAAAAAAATCAAAATAAGATTATATCGACAAATTTTGTTTACTTCCTTATTCTCATTTGCCTCTGTAAATTTGCTTAAATTACGTTGCTCAAATATGGAAGTTATTTTGCACGAGGAATGTCATTAACTATACATATAATCAACGATGAATTTATGGGTTTATGGTCCACTGAGTCCGGTTTTCTAGATAAAACCGGTCGAGTTTTATTAAAAAAAACTTCTAATTAAATTACTCGTGTGTGATCTTAATTAATAACAAACCAATTATTCTGACCAAACAGCTCGGTTCGATCCCGAATTTAATAACTATGGAGCCGTTCGACAATCAAAGTAGGAGCTCATGTTTGGTTGGCATAATCCGTTTATAGATGCTAATTAAGGATGCTTAATTCAGAGGTACGTAGAGGCTCTTAATGCCCAGGCAATGATTAAGATTTCAGACAAAAAGTGACTAAAGAAGTGGTTCTTAATACTTGCTAAGAAATCGTGTTCGAATGGATTAAGTAACTAAGAAATGCGTTTCGATGAGGTAAATAATAGTGCTAACTCAGATGAGCAACTATTCCGAATTACTATTATGTGTTTGAATGTGTTTGAGTTAGTAACTAGAGACTATTGTTTGTTTGTTTTTTTTTTAAATTAGCATATTATTATATTAACTCAACTAAAAATTGAACTAGTAGCTAATTAACTATTCTTAATTTTAAGTCAACTCACTATTTTAACCCACCAAAAGCTTTTATCCAAACATTTCAAGAGGATTAAAATCCTCCATGAAAGAAAGATCAATCGACGTTAATGTAACATAATATAACTTGACATGCCATTTTCAATTGAAAACATACGTCACGTTAATATATACATCACACAACTCATATCATATCACATGATCAATATCCATAAAATGACCTGTCATGACAAAAATAATAACGTAACAAATTTCGTTCACTATATAATTCGATTTTTCATAATACCGTTGGGGGATCTAGATCTCTAAATATCCAACATAATTAGGATACATTCGGACCAATTTTCAAATTAACAAGGTTATTTTAAAATTAATGCCAATTTGTACGAAATTACCTGATTAAAATTCAAATTTTAAGATACATCTTTTTTTTTTAAAAGCGAAATTTTAAGTTACATCTAAATGCAAACGTTTGGAGGGTGATCTGCATCATATTAGTAATTGGCATGACGACAAAGAGGAATCCAATGCGAGGCTAATTAAAAACAAAGTTAATTTAAATAGCATTTTAATTTGGCATGGCAGCAAGAGGAGGATTCCGTTTTGAAAAGATTTCAAACAAAACGCTCTTACAGGAAATTAATAGGCCACTAATATCTTTTAGAATAGTAATAGTACTATTAATTACGGATAGAATTTCATCACTAGATTAATTTTTGAAATTATAAAAGCAAAAGATGTAGGGATAAGGTTCGGTCCAAATGGCTTTGGACCGGACACCATCCAAACCATCTAAAAATCGTACGATTAAAGTCTGAACAGTCGATCCAAACCACTCAACATGATTTTCATATTAAAATGTCCTTAGAGACCAAATTTTATATTTTTTGGAAATTTTTTACAATTTTTTTAGACACGTACAAAATTACTGTTTTTGGACCGTTCAGAAACAATGATATTGTACGTATCTAAAAAAATAGTAAAAAATAAAATAAAATTTGGTCCCTGAGCACATTTTAATATGAAAATCATGTTGAGCGGTTCGGATCGACTGTTCGGATTTTAATCGTACGATTTTTAAAGGCTTTGGACGGTGTCCGGTCCAAAGCCATTTGGACCACACCTTATCCCAGACAATGTCCGGTCCAAAACCATTTGGACAAAATCTTATTCCAATTGCAATACCCCAAATGGTTAGTAATTATCCCTCAAATTTTTCAATATTACATATTTATCTTTCTAAAGACTGGTACTAACTCTTAGTTTACGGTTGTTTCTATACGAGAGACAAAATTAATTAAGATCGTGAAATTAGGATGTTCTTGAATAGCTAGATAATCCGATATGGTAAGCAATGATGACTTTATTATCATATTTATGGATTTCTCGTATGTTGGTTTGGGTTTGACTTTAGCGGTCATTGCACGTCATCTACCAACATAAATAACAAACGGTTCATCTTTATTTTATCTAAGAGATTCAAGATCTTCGTGTCGGGACTCCATGTCAAGATTATATGAATTAATCGACAAAATATTTGACAAATGATCAAATGATGCGATATTGGATAAATCAAGAGAGGTGAACCATTTCAAATCTGGACCAGTCAAGTTTTTCTAAAAAGCGAATGAACAATTGGTTATTGAATTTCAACGAAACCATATCTTCGCAATAGGCTCTAAGATGTGACACCGGACAACCCTTCCAACTATATTTCTCAAATTCTGATAATTTGAAATTTCGAGCAATACTACATTAGAAAATGAACATAGATTTCGAAATGAAATATTTTTAATACACCTTATTTGTATTTTAATTAACTCACCCTCTATTTTGTCAATGCGAGATTTCAACGGATCAAATTTAAGAGAGATTGGTGATTATTCAGATCTTGGGGTACTTACAAACCTATAATTTCCTAATCATAACCAAAATAGATTGGCAAGTACTCCAAGATCTAAAATCTCACATTAACAAAGTAAAGACTGAGTTAACCAAAATACAAATAAAGTGCACTAAAAATATTTTATTCTGAAACCTATATCTATTTTCTAATATAATATTGCCTGAAAATTTTCAATCTACTAGAATTTGAGAAATATAATGAGAAGGTTTATCCGGTATAACATCTTAGAATCGATTGCGAAAATATGATTTCGTTGAAATTCAATTACCAATTGCTCATTCATTACTTCCAAAAAAATTTGACTGATTCAGCTTTAAAATGGTTCACCTCTCTTGATTTACCTAATATCGCATCATTTGACATTTGTCAAATATTTTTGTCGATCAATATTTCATATAATCTTGATATAAAACTCCGACGAGAAGATCTTGAATATCTTAAACAAAATAAAGATAAGCCGTTTGTTATCTATATTGGTAGATGGCGTGCAATAACCGCTAAAGTCAAACCCAAACCAACAGACAAGAAATTCATAAATATAATAATAAAATCATTATTACCTATCATATCAAATTACCTAGATATTCCAGAACATTCTAATTTCACAACCTTAATTAATTCTGATTATCGTGTAGAAACAACCGTAAACCAAAGATTAATACTAGCCTTGACTGCAATTACTAAGGAATCCAAAGAGTTTGTACCAGCCTTACGACAAAGAGGAATCCAAACAAAGGGCTGCTTTACTTGGTTACCAAAAAAACTCTCAATACCACGATAATTTCCAGTGAATCGATTACAAACTGAAAAAAAAGATTCTTTTACAGTTTAAACTATATGCTGTTCTTAAAATGAAATATGTTAAAGAGTTTTAACACATTTTAAATTTTAAACATATTAAACATGTTGCGCAATTGAAAAACAGCACAGTTGGATCACCAAAAAATTATTAAGAGATTAACTAATCCGTTCAAAACTTCAATACCGACATAGAAATAACAAGGCATTCAAAAAAGAAATCATAGCAAATCTTTTTAACAGCCTGATTATAAAAAAAAATGTTAGAAAACTTCCAACTTAACTGTCAGAAACATTTCAGTCGGATTAAAAAAAACAAGAAGAATACAACATTAACCAGTATTACGGCAATATATAATCGAAAAATCCAAACATTGTAATGCTTACACAGATACCGAAAGTAGCATTATTTTGGGTAAACGGCACTAAGATTATAAAAAAAAAATATTTATAATAGTACAGTTCTATCAAAAGACCATCTGGGATTACACAGTACCAAACAAAGTTATGCTTTATGCCACATCTATCAGGGATTAAATAAATACCAGACAAAAACTAGACATGGCATCTAAACAACCGGACCCAATACCAACTGTTGAATATGCTTTCTTTCATCACCAAAAAAAATAAAGAACTGTACAGCTTCATGAATAAATGCTTTCTTTCATCACCAAAAAAAAGAGAAAATTGGTTAGAAAGATAGAGCTCCCTTCAATCCAAAGAAAGATCAGAAAAGGCTGATACAGCTCCTAAGTTATGCAAGCCACAAACCCATCTCATAAATCTCTCTCTCCCTTCTCTCCGACTATAGAAACAGATGCATTATCTATCAATTAGAAATGAGATGGGGTAGTGGTAACCATAACCAAGCAGCTGTAATACGCCTCTCCATGAACCTTTTTTGGACCTCAAGGAGCTCCATCCATCAAACACTAATTTTGAAAAGGCGCAAAGTTTCATTTAAATTCATTTAGAGAAGCAAAAAAAAATAGGATTAAAGAGAAATTTACAGCTGATGCAGAGATGTGATGGGGGAGGGAATAATGAAATGGTGGATTTTATAGAAGATGAAGGAGGGAGGTAGAAGTAGGGTTAGGGTTTGGATTTTGGAGAAATAAATGGTAGTTTGTGAGGGGAGAGAGAGAGAGAGAAGGCGAGGTTTCGGGAAGACAATAGGATTGAATAGATTCTCTGCACCTTCTGACCACTCACATGTGTGTCTCTTCTCTCTCCTACTCTCTCTCTCTCTATACAGTCTACACATATACCCATAATATCTAATTCAGGCATTAATATAATTGAATTGAATCAGTACAGCTGGATAAATATTTGACAAAATATGAAAAACCCATATTGAAAACTTACCGTCATTTTTATCGATGCTCAAAATTATTAACATTTCGCCAACTCTGCTTGCTAAAATCAGATTGTGTCAAAAATGTCTAAACCGGCTATTTAATAGCCGGTTCCTAATAAAAATTAGAAACTACCTATTTAATAGCCGGTTTCTATCTTTTTTTCTTTTTTTTTGGAAAAAGTTATATTTTTTTTTATTAAAGTTTAAAAAAAAATTGATATGTTTGTTTGAAATTGGATAGAAAAATATATAATTTAGTTTATTAAAATGACTGAAATAAATAATCCGGATCAATATTTTTCATATTCGATTTTTCGCGGTAAGAAAAATTAAAATATTTCATTGTGTGTTATTAGAAAAAATAAAACTTTGGTAGAAGTGTCAATTTTTTTAAAATAATTTATAACATAAGAAACATCATTTAAAATATTTTATTAATAATATTAATAATATCATTTAAAAAAAAATATCATTAATTACTTAAAAAAATTGCATTAAAATAATTGCATTAAAATAATTGAATTTGAAAGTTATAAGACTACTGTTTTATTGTATGTATATATTATATATAGATTCTTGAAAGACTATGTAATATATTAGTTAGGGTGTATGACTCCCACACCCAAGAGACGCGGGTTCAAGCTCCAGTGGTGAACCGACACCCCGCGTTGTAACTCCGGGTATCCGATGAATCAGAATCGCCAAAAATTGCATCAATAACCCCAGTTCCTATCTTCTTCTTTTTTTTGGAAAAAAGTTATAATTTTTTTATTAAAGTTTAAAAAAAAAATTGATATGTTTCTTTGAAATGGATAGAAAAATATATAATTTAGTTTATTTCCAGGACTTGAAATCGAACCGGAAGACAAAATGCTTGTATAAAACTTTCAATGTGGCAATTGCACTTGCTACTGGTGCATTTCTCGGTACTGGAAAGTATTTTTCAACATAAGAAAATTCAGTTGAGATACTAAAAATCTTAAACTTAATTTTTGAGGCACTAAACGATGTTTTTTGGCGATTCTGATTCATCGGATACCCGGCGTTACACCCCGGAGTGCCGATTCACCACTGGAGCTTGAACCTGCATCTCTTGGGTGTGAGAGTCATACACCCTAACTAGTATATTACAAGTCTTTTATGTTACAATGTTGAATCTGTATATAATATATACATACAATAAAACAGTAGTTTTATAACTTTCAATTCAATCATTTTAATGCAATTTTTTAAGTAATTAATGATATTTTTTTAAATGATGTTATTAATATTATTAATAAAACATTTTAAATGATGTTATGAAATCATTTTTTAAAAAAAATGGACACTTCTTGCCAAAGTTTTCTTTTTTCTAATAACACACAATGAAATATTTTAATTTTTCTTACAACCGCGAAAAATCAAATATGAAAAATATTGATCCGGATTATTTGTTTCAGTCCTTTTAATAAACTAAATTATATATTTTTCTATCCAATTTCAAAGAAACATATCAAATTTTTTTAAAACTTTAATAAAAAAAAGTATAACTTTTTTCAAAAAAAAAATAAGAAGAAGATAGGAACCGGCTATTAAATAAGTGGTTTCTAATTTTTATTAAGAACCGGCTATTAAATAACCGGTTTCTAATAAAAATTAGAAACCAGCTATTAAATAGCCGGTTTGGACATTTTTGACACAATCTGATTTTGGTGGGCAGAATTGGCGAAATGTTAATGATTTTGAGCATGGATAAAAATCACGTGAAAACTTATACCTTTTTTAAGTGCAAAATATAATTATGATGGTAATATTATATGAGTTGAGGTTGTATAATTGTATTATATGTATGATAGAGAAAGAGAGAGAGGTGAACACGCAATTAGAAATATGTAAAGTTTGTTTGAGAGAGAAGGAATGGAAATTTAGAGGTCAGAGATGATATTGTTTAGAATTAAACGGAGAAGGTAATTAAATTAAGTTAGCGATACGACTTTTTTACGGTTTATTGTTGCTTGTCCTTCTCATTGCAATTTTTTTTTTCTTTTATCATAGTTTTGATTCTTTTTTTTAAATATGGTGGTATCCGTTCATATCAGATTAATTTAAATTTTTTGATAATTACAAAAAAATTATGCACGCGTCGAATACATGTAAAAAAAATTAAAATAAGTTTCAACGTTAATCAAATTTACAATATTCTGTGTGTAACGATATTTGATAAATATAAAATATATTAAAATTATATGAAACTAGTACACAATCAATTTATGAGAGCACCTTGAGTTAAAATATTATCGTTGCTAAGATATTTGTGCAAAAGCTTTAATTGACAGATGAGTCATGAGTTTGTCTCAAATTTGAAATGATAAGGTTATTTTCGCACTCTCATACTAAAAGAAATAATATTTTAAATTAATTCAGAGCAAGATGAATTATTACTTGCAGGCAAAAATTTGTGGTAGGACCCAATATTGCATATTTATTATTTGAAAATCAATAAATTACATATTTATCTTTTAAAATTGTAAAATTTCACTTATTTGTCCAATCCATTAACTTAATATTTATTTTCATTTTATCCTTCTTTTATTTCCCAGTCAGTAAGTTTAAGTCTATTTCAAGAGATACTATTTTTTTTTTTTGAAGAATCAGTAAGTTTAGGGTAGTTGGGGTATCTTTTAAATCATGCATGCATGATTGCATGATGATGCGATGCAAAAAAATGAAAAAATGATTTTTGAAGAATCAGATGCTTTCAAATAAGATTCTAAGTATCTCTAAATTTAGCGCACCCTTAATGGTTGTAGAGTGTAGATATTTTTTTTTTTGAGAAAAAATGGGGGTCATGCCCTCATTCATATATTGAATAGTAAAGTTACACGAGTTCAGTAACATACTGGTAAATAAAACACAATGCAAGCTCAATACATTTGAGCTTAGGAAAATAAAGAACAGTAAGAAAATACTAGGTGACAAAACAGACAAGATAAAATAATCGTGGAAATTGTCAAGTAAATAAAAGAAAAGAAAAGACAGAAAAGCTGAATTTGCCCTCCATCGGTACCAGCACCGTGTGTACCAGTACTGGTACGTCTTGCATCTTTTGTCACAAAGATATGAATGATAGCTGGGACTGTACCTCGGCCACCAGTTCTTGAGCTGACTTGTCTCTCTCTGTGAAAATTCACGAGCATCGTTCTCTCCATAAAATGAAGTGGGTGATTAGTAGTATTGACCTGGTTTTGAGCTGCACTGTACCTTTTAGTATCATTTTTGTCGTCTTGGAGTTTGCTGGTAAGGTGAGTATCTGCTGGGATTGCAATGTTCTGTATACCTCCAGTGAGAATGTGCATTTATCAAATAGATGGAGCACTGATTCTCTTTCAGATTTACACAGTGGGCATCTATTTGCTATGTTCCAGCCTCTTCTCATGAGGTTATCCATTGTCAATATTCTATTCATTGATGCTAGCCATCCGAATACCTTGATTCGAGGTGGTGCTTTGATTTTTTGTAATGAGGTTTTGCAATTCGAGGTTCATCTTTGATTGCCAAGTGACGCCGAATTAAGATACGGCCATCTTTCTAATTCTTACTCCAAGGTGGTCAGGTAAAAATTAGAAGCAGATCAAAGACTAACAAAACTCTCAAAGATAATTTTCATTCAACTAAAGGAACTGTAACAAAATTTTAGTAAAAATACTCTGCTCCCTTTTGGTGCACAGCACCCCTAGATAAATAGAGAGACTAATATTTCTTTCCTAATACAATTCCTTTAATTAAGTAAAATAAAATATTTGCCTATATTTTCCTACTAAGTTCAGATATCCTGCATACAGCCAATTAAGCTAATAGATCTCAATGAATCTTTTCTATATTTGCAGGAACCACTGATTTTATGTTGCGCCTCTTGTATTGCTTGGTGATAGGTGGCCTCACTGGAAGCTGCACACTTAACCCAAAGTCATGATTGACTTGAACTGAGTCCAGCTCCGCGTCATGCTCCCCCTCCTCTTGAAAGCTTGCCCTCAAGCTTGGGTTGTCACCATGAAAAGGATACAAGTGCCTAACATTGAAAACGTTTGTGATGTTCATATCATCAGGCAATTGCACACGGTATGCATTATTTCCCAATTTCTCCAAAATCTGACAGGGTCCAAACTTCCGTGGTTTTAGTTTGTTGTACGCCCCCAGTGGATATCGATCACGAGACAAATAGACCCACACCAGATCACCCACATCAAAATTTACCTCCACACGCGAAGCATCAGCCTACTGTTTGTACTTGGCATAAGAAGTTTTCAGATTCTGGCGCACATGAGTATGTATGTCGAGAAGATTTTCTAGCCGCTGTCCCACCTTCGTTGTCCTAGTATTCGGCCCTTCAATGGGCAGCAAGTCAAGGGGTCCTTTGGGATTGAATCCATACAGCACTTGGAAAGGAGAATAGCCTGTTGAACGATTAACTGAGCTATTGAATTCAAACTCTATCTTTGGTAAGACATTGTCCCAACTGGCTAAAGTTTTTACTTGGGCACGCAGCATGTTACCCAAACTCCGGTTCACCACCTCTGTTTGTCCATCCGTCTGCGGATGATACGGGCTGCAGAATTTTAAGACGGTTCCCAGCTTCTTCCACAATTCCTTCCAGAAATGACTCATGAATTTTGTGTCCCGGTCGGACACAATCGAAACCGGTAAGCCATAGTGTCTCACAACATTACCAAAGTAAAAATTTGCTACCTTTGAAGCATCTATAGTTGTCTTACAAGCAATGAACACAGCATTTTACTAAACCGATCAACAACAACCATAATACTATCTTGGCCCTTCTTGGTGCGGGGCAACCCCACAACAAAATCTATCGATACATGACTCCAAGGTGCTGCTGGTATGGGTAGAGGGGTGTACAAACCTTTATTGCTATCAGTTCCTTTTGCTTGCTGACACAACCGGCAACGCTTCACGAACAGTTTCACGTCCTTGTCTATGCCCGGCCAATAAAACCTCTCTTTTACCAACCAAGCTGTCCTTTCCTGCCCAAAATGCCCCTGCTGGTGGAGTTCTTGAATAATGAGGATTCTCAAAGATGTGTTCAGAATGCACAGGCACGAGCCTCGGAATAAATACCCGTCATGCATGGAGTAATCATTTCGCATTCTACTCTCAACAGCCTCAATGATTGTTTTGAACTGTTCATCTTCACGAATAGTTTGTCGAATGTGCTCAAATCCCAGTGTATGCACTGTCATAGCAACCACTAAGGCATGGCGCCTACTCAAAGCATCAGCAACTTTGTTCACCTCACCTGATTTGTGCTTGATTGAGAATGAGAATTTTTGTAAAGATGCAACCCACTTAGCATGCCTTGAACTCAACTTATGCTGCCCCTGCAAATATGCCAAAGCTTGATGGTCGGAGAATAAAACAAACTCACGATGAAGAAGGTAATGCCGCCAATGCTGTAATGCTTTAACTATCGCGTACAATTTCAACTCGTATACCGAGTAATTAAGCTTCGCACCACTTAATTTCTCGCTATAGTATGCCACAGGCCTTCCTTCTTGACTAAGCACAGCTCCTACTCCAACTTTGGATGCATCACAATCTACTTCAAACAACTTTTCAAAGTCAGGGAGAGCTAACAGAGGTGCAGAAACGAGCTTACCCTTCAACTCTTCGAATGCTTGCTGTGCTTTGCTATTCCACTCGAACTGGGATCTCTTCAGCAAGTCAGTAATGGGGGATGCTATACGGCTATAATGCTGGATAAATCTGCGATAAAACCCAGCTAACCCAAGGAATGATCGCACTTCAGTAATGGTACTAGGATTTGGCCACTCCACAATTGCCTGGACTTTGTTTTTGTCAGGGCTTATGCCAGCTGTAGTAACAACATACCCCAAAAACAGCAGTTCCTCCACTTGCCACACACACTTCTTAGGATTAGCAAATAGCTGCTGGTCCCTTAATGCTGATAGGACCTGACTTAAGTGCTGCCTGTGTTCTTCTTTAGTCTTGCTGTACATTAGGATGTCATCAAAGTATACCACCACAAAGTCATTAAGAAAAGGCCGCAAGACTTGGTTCATCATTCTCATAAAAGTGCTGGGTGCGTTTGATAAACCAAATGGCATCACCATCCATTCAAATAGGCCTTCTTTTGTTTTAAAAGCGGTTTTCCACTCGTCTCCCGGTTTTATTCGCACCTGATGATACCCACTCTTGAGGTCAATTTTAGAAAAGATTTTAGCACCACTTAACTGATCCAGCATGTCATCCAAACGGGGTATTGGAAAATGGTATTTAACCGTGATTCTATTAATGGCTCGGCTGTCTACACACATACGCCAACTACCATCTTTCTTCGGCACTAATAGCGCTGGTACAGCACACGGACTTATACTTTCACGCACAAAACCTTTGTCCAATAGTTCTTGTACCTGTCTTTTCAGCTCTTCATGTTGCTGCGGTGACATTCTGTAATGTGCTCGGTTGGGAAGCGAAGCACCAGGAATCAAATCAATTTGATGTTGTATGTCGCGAATGGGAGGTAGGACATCTGGTAGATCAGCGAGTACATCCTTGAACTCGGCTAACAGCTCTTGAATCTCATCTGGCATGCAGTTCTCAGCCTCTACAACAGCAAACGTGCGTGATACAATAGCAAAACAAAATTCAGAAGTTGCCACTTCTTCTTCAAAAGCCTCTTTTGGTAAGCAGATTACTGTTCTTGTCTCGCTTGACTCTTTCTGTCTCAAGGGCTGCACCACTACCCTTTTGTTATCTGCATGTATGGTATAGGTGTGAGCTCTTCCATCATATATGACCTGATTGTCATACTGCCAAGGCCGCCCCAATATGATGTGGGCAGCATCCATCGGTACGACATCTGCTTGTATCCGCGTCTTGTAATGCGGTCCAAAGGATAAATTCACACAACAATGTTTGTCTACTCGAATATCAGTGCCTTGTTTCACCCAGCCCAAGCGATAAGGGTGAGGGTGTTGTTCTGTAGGTAGAGTCAGTTTATGTACCGCCTCTTCAGAGATCATGTTTTCCCAGCTACCGGTATCAATAATTACCTTGCACCGCTTGTTGTCTATGGTACAGTTTGTGGTAAATATATCACACCTCTTCCAATCCTCACCAGTTTTCGGGGCCAAACACAACCTTCTACTAACTAGGCACTCACCCTGAACATCATCTAGGGCTACATAATAGACATCTTCTTCACAATCTGGTTCCTCCCACGTATCAGCTGAAGGGTCGACTTCTTCCCCTCCTTCGTTAATGTATAGTTGGGAACGCATTTTAGGGCATTCATTAGCATAATGGCCCAGCTCTTGGCAGCGATGACAGCGCACATTAGGCCGTCGATTTGCAGGTTTCGGTCCAGAACTTGTTGGAGCTGTACCGGCAGTTTGTGGAAAAGTTTTGCTGGAGGTGTTCATGTTAGGGAAAGGTTTTGAAGAAGGCAGATTTGGGTTGCCAACTAGGCCAGTGCTTCCCCGGTTAGCTGCATAAGTGCGGTTGCGGTCAAGGCTTCTTTCAATAGCTCGGGCTTTAGATTGGGCCTCTGCAACATTCTGAATGGTATGGACATGAAGCGCATCCTGAATCTGCGATCGAAGGCCGTGCAAGTAGCGGGCCACAAGTTGTTCTTCTGTTTCCTGCAATTGATTACGGGCAACCAGGCAATAGAACTCCAAGGTATAGTCATCAATGCTTCTTGACCCCTGTATCAAACCTTGTAACTGTTGATAAAGAGTTTGTCGAAATTCAGCGGCAAGAACTCTTTAGTCATTTCTCGCTTGAGTTCGCCCCAATCTGCTAACAACGGTAGTCCATCAAGGTAGCGCCTGTAGCGAAATGACTGCCACCATGCGGCTGCCCTGTCTTTGAAACGAATAGCGATTAGAGAGACCTGTTTGTCTGGCGGTACTTCTTTTAGGGACAGAATTTCGTCAACAGTGGTAATCCAATCAAGGAACTCATCAGCACTTAAACCACCTGTAAATTCTGGGATCTCCACTCGAAAACCACCATCCCACCGGTAATTCCCGGGATCACGATGTTGCCTTTCTGCCTGATTTTGCCCCAATGGTTGTGCTCCAGGCCGGGTCACAAGCTGTCCCATCATGGCCGTGATAGCCTGCATCATTTGCTCCTGGTTGCGTTGGGACAACTTATTAGATCGCTGAATCGCCTCCAAAACAGCAGCCATAGTTGGTTCAGTTGGTTGATCCTGGTTGTTCATTGTGCATAGCGGTAACAGTCAAGCCTTGCTCTGATACCAATTTGACGCCGAATTAAGATACGACCGTCTTTCTAATTCTTACTCCAAGGTGGTCAGGTAAAAATTAGAAGCAAGATCAAAGACTAACAAAACTCTCAAAGATAATTTTCATTCAACTAAAGGAACTGTAACAAAATTTTAGTAAAAATACTCTGCTCCCTTTTTGGTGCACAAGACCCCTAGATAAATAGAGAGACTAATATTTCTTTCCTAATACAATTCCTTTAATTAAGTAAAATAAAATATTTGCCTATATTTTCCTACTAAGTTCGGATATCCCGCATACAGACCAATTAAGCTAATAGATCTCAATGAATCTTTTCTATATTTGCAGGAACCACTGATTTTATGTTGCGCCTCTTGTATTGCTTGGTGATAGGTGGCCTCACTGGAAGCTGCACACTTGACCCAAAGTCATGATTGACTTGAACTGAGTCCAGCTCCGCGTCACCAAGTAGGCACTCTTAACCGTGAAATAGCCCGTGTTAGACCATTTCCAAGTTATATCATCATGAGGTAGTTCAGTGAGTTGGACATTTTGAAGGGGTTGTTTGAGGGTCTCAAATTCCAGAATTGCCCTTTCTGAGAAATTATGGTGAAATAGTTGTGCTGAATTGAGCGTGTTAAGTGCCTCTCCGAGTGATAAAAAAATGTCTTGCGCGTGTGCGTAAAGATGTGGCAGCGCATACTTTAGGATTCCGAAGCCCCAATCATGTGCCCATAATGAAGTGACATCCCCATTTGCCGGTTGGTGTGAAATCGAGATGTCCTAGAAATCATTTGTATGCTTCAGTGTATGAGTGAATAATGGTACCTGAGGGATGAAATTCAGTGTCTGAGATGTAATGGTGATTGCATGTTTCCAAAGTGACGTCTGTGGCTTCTCCTAATACCATCTCCACTTTAGCAAAAATGCACTGTTGAAAGATTGTAAGTCCAATACTCCAAGGCCTCCTAGCTGTTTCGGTGTGCAAACTAAGGGCCAATCTGCAAGGTTTATTTTCTTTTTCTCGTCAGTTGATACGCCATGCCACAGGAACCTTCGTCTTGTTCTATCGATCTCACTAATCACCCAAGATGGTATTTTGAGTACCGACATATAGTATGTCGGTATGCTAGATAGCACTGCATTTAGAAGAATCAATCTTCCAGCTATCGAGAGGTGTCTGGCAGCCCAACCTGTTAATCTCGTGTTTAGTCTGGATATGAGCGGTTGGTAGGCGGTTTTCGGCAGTTTCTTGTTAGAGAGAGGGAGGCCAAGGTATGTGAATGGGAAAGAGCCCATGGAGTAGCCCATAATGATTTCTAAATCCTCATCTGTGCTAGAACCGGTTTGTGATATAATCAGCTCGGATTTGGTCTTATTGAGGGAAAGGCCGGAAACCTTCTCAAAGACCAAGAGTGCAATTTTTAGGGCCTGGATTCCTCCTTTCCTCCTTAAGAATCGAAAGAAAAGTGAATCTTTGTTTTATGACAGCTCCTATCAGCTTTTCCAAGGGTGTAGTAAGTCTGATTTCTTTGACCACGTCTAACCAGCCAAGAAATTGCCTACACTCCTGGATTTGGATTTTGATCGTGCCGACCTTTGATGCTGTCCAATCTCTGATTTTGTGCTGCAGTGTCATGAGACATTCGTGTAATTGGTTCGGGGTTGAGGGTCGCGGCATGTCTTGCCAGGTTTGAGAAACTACTTGTGTGAAATCTTCAAAGCGCAGCCAACATGTCTCAAAACGAAAGAGTTTTGTTTGTTTGTACCTGGTGGTTGCCGTGTAGAGTACCGGACAGTGGTCCGATGATGTGTTAGGGAGTGTCAGCTGTATTGAATTAGGGTATGCCAAGTTCCATTCCTGTGAGATGAGAAAGCGGTCTAAGCGAGCCATGATTGGCTGTTGTTGTTCATTTGACCATGTGAACCTTCTTCCGTGTAATGGCATGTCTAATAGTCCAAGATCTGAGATTACATTTCTGAATCTTAGCGATGTTCTCCAATTCCCTTGACTGCCATTTCATTCTTTTTGTTGAATTGTTGCATTGAAATCCCCACACAAAATCCAGGGGTTGCTGTCACTCGGCTTTGATATTCTGAGATCTTGGAAATAAGTTGATCTTTCACTATTACAGCAGGGTCCATAAGTCCCTGTAAAGTGAAAGATGGCAGTATCCTGAGAGTGTTTGAAGGTGAGGGTCAAAGTGTAAGGGCCCCTCTGTTGGTGTTGTAGTTCAAATTTTCTAGAAGGCCATGCAATGATTATGCCGCCTCTGGTTCCATTTGCTGGTAGTGTCTGATATTGATCAAGTTCCATGTGAGATATTTTTGTTTCCTGGAGGCATATGATGTCTGGGTGTTCAAGTAAAATTCTTTGACGCACTGCCAGTCGCTTTGGCCTTTCGTTCAAACCTCGTACATTCCAAGTTAAGAGTTTAATTTTGGTTCTTTGATTCATTGAGAACTTGAACACCTTCTAATTCCATTAAAATAGTGGCAAAAGCCGAGTACAGTACATCATACACCTCCTTTCCTGCTAACCTATTCCAGCCTTCTAGAAATTATAACACCTAAATTGTAGTACTTTATTCCCATTAATATAATTTGTAAATTAGCTAGAAAATAGGAACAAATCGCTTACAAATGTGAGCACGCGAAAAAATTGATTTCACAAAATTAACACAAAATCTAAGTTTTTGAACTTGATAGCGTATGATTTAGTCATGTTTTTCCATCTCAGTTTCAAGGAATCGCTGGCAGCCAAGTCTACATGATTGATATTATGTGGAAAAAATAGAGATGGACGATTCAACATCCGATGCCATATTTGAGAGGAGTGAGAGGAGGACGAAAAAATTATGGCAGCGAGGGACGGAAAAAATCTGTGAGAGGGGAGGTGACGAGGAAAAGCGGGGAAAAATCTGTGGTTTGACGCGTGGGAGAGAACTCAGGCGGACTAAAAAGAGAGAAATAAGGAAAAGATATAATGGTGAACATATTATTAATTAATATTGTAAAATAAAATTTAAGTTAAAAAAATACTATTAAATTATTGTTGGAAATATTTAATATATTATAGAGTTAGATCGGACAAATAAGTGAGTTTTTATAATTTTGAAAGATAAATATGTAATTATTAATTTTGAAAGAATAAATATGTAATATTGAAACTTTTGAGGATACATAAAATTCTCCCTTATTTTAAAAATGTTCTTAAATATTGTTCAAAAGTGAGATGACTAAAGAGACTAAGGGCCTGTTCGGCGGGCTATTGTGAATGGACATGAAAATTGAACTAAAAATTACTATTTACGTGGGAAAAAAAAAATTCAGTTCCCACATAAACAATGGAGTTGCCAAACAAAATCTAAGGACCTGTTTGGTAGCATTCCCGCGAGTTACTGTTCACATGAGAAAAAAAAAATTCAGTTCTGAATTTTTTTTTTCCCACGTAAACAGTAACTCGTAATTCAAATTGGTCTGTTTCTGTGCTCATTCTCATTTCCAGAAGGACGCCCAACAGGCCCTAAATGTGAAAAAGGCGCATACATGACCTGCTTTTCTTTTGTTCATTTCTACACCCCCTTCATTAGAGCTAAATGCGCGGATCGAGGTCAGGTGACAAACAAGGACAGTATCCAAGGTTAGATCTCATCTCTGACTCGTAGTAACCCCACACATTTGACTAGTCAACCCAGAGTGGGGCAAACCTATGATGGGTTCATTGTTAGGTTATGTTTGTTTTAGATTAAAGAGAACTAGGGTAAGGGTTAGGGCTTCACAGCTTTGTTGTTGTTGCCTTGTTGGTTATGTCACTTTGTGTCGTCGTTTCTTTGTCGACGCAATTCTCCATAACACAATATCATATGAGGTAGGCTGCATCTGCATTTTCATTTAAATATTATTAAATATAAAAGTACAATACAAGAGAGTTTTATTATCAGTGATAGCGTTTATATACAGAAAATAAGAAAATAAGAGTGAGTCTGTGGTATTATACATATCATAATTTAGTCTGTAATACAGATTAATATTTTTATTTTCAAAATTCTAACGGTTGATTCGAACTGTTTAAAATAATTTTTATATAAATATGTACTTGCAAACCAAATTTTATATTTTTTAGAATTGTTTTATTATTTTTTAAGATAGGTAAAAAATCGTTGTTTTTGGATGGTCTATAATTTTTAGATCAAGTAATTTTGTACCTATCTTAAAAATAGTAAAAAAATTCTCAAAAATATAAATTTCAGTCTGCAAGTATTCATGGGATCATGTTGAACGGTTCGGATCGACTATTAAGATTTTTAAAACGGAAATATTGACCGGTCCGTATTACGGATCAACCCGTGATATGCATAGTACTATAGACTCACTCGAAAATAAATACGAATCAACCCGTAGACACTTATAATGGTTTATACGACTCTACAACAGAGTCCTATAAAAGGAAACAATACTAACCTTGTTTGTAGGTTAAAAAAAAAATCAATTTATAGACTTAAACAATCTCCAAGAGCATGGTATGGAAAACTATTTCAATATTTAATTTTTTTGCGATTTTAAAGTAAGTCAATCCGATACATCATTATTCTCAAAATACGATAACAATGATATTACCATTGTCCTTGTTTATATTGATGGCATAATTATAACTGAAATAATTATGAAAAAATTAACAATGTTAAAAAACACCTAAATAAAAAATTTGAAATTAAAGGCCTTGGTAAACTTAAATATTTTTTAGTAATTGAAATAGCCCATTCAACCTATTTATTTCACAAAGAAAATATACCATCGATCTTCTAAAAGAAACGAGAAAATTAGGATCGAAACAGGCCTTAACATAGGAAGAAAAATATTGTGGCGCGATCAAGTGCAGAAGCAGAATATCGTGCCATGCCGCAAGTGAGTTAACGTGGATCAAACAATTACTCGAAGAATTGAGCTTCAAAATTGATAAACCAATGAAGATGTTTGTTGATAACAATGCAGCAAGGCATTTTGCTTCTAATGCGGTATTTCATGAAAGAACAAAGCATATCGAAGTAACGAAGTTGATTGTCATTTCATATGAGAAAGTGTGTAAGCAAAAGAGATCGAAACTTCTAATGTGAAGAGTCAAGATTAATTAACCGATATCTTCACGAAGGGTCTCATTCCAAAGGCATTTGAAAAAATAACAAGCAAGTTAGAATTAATCGATATTTCTAATTTTAGATTGAGGAGGAGTGTTGAGTATAATTAAGTCACAGAAGATCCGAACCACATAGGAAACCAACAGACTATATAGCCGTTATATTTTTAACGTTGATTTGAAACGCTATAAATAGAACATATAATGTTCATTGTAAGATGTAACAAAATATCCAATATCAATAGAAATTCTGATTCTTATAAAATATACATGGTCCTACTCTAAGTAATTTTATTGGAAAACTCATGAAAAAAAAAGTTTACAAATTATCTTTTCACCTGGAAAGCTGAAAGAAATTGTTCTTCCTAAAAATTATTCATGTGAAGTGCAAACTGTGCAATACATCAAATTTTTTTGACTTCCATTAATTCCTTGCCTCAAAGATTATTTAATTATTTTTTTCTTATGGATAGCTATACATCAAAATTAGTTTAAATCTCAATTATTATTTTTAATTAGAATCTCGCTAATTTTGAAATTTTGAAAGTATGAAAATCCAAAAGCTAAATATTAAAATTGGATGTTCTTTTTACTATTAACTGTTGCTCAATCTTGGAAAAATTTGCTGTTTTTCGGAATGATACCTTTAAATTTTCTACGAGGATTTCGATTTTGTTGATTGTTTAAGACGATGTTTCGTTGCACAATTGAGGGTTAAGGGACTATGATAGTATGATTTAAGATTGATTTTAGTTACATTAAGATTAAAGAAACAACTAACAAAGATCAAGTGGTACAACCTTATTAGGTCTGGGGCATGTAGGTACCAGCTAAAATCATGTCTTTTGTAGGAGAAGAACACTCTAAAAGGGTAATGGAAAAATTGGAAGGGGAAGAAAAACAAATGAAGCCATGGAAACTTGAAGGAAACACAAAATGGACAAGGAAATAAATTGGGCCTGGTCTGGCCCAAATAATAAAGTCATAATGTTGTGGGCCTGTTTGCCTCTATTTTCAACTTATTTGTTTGGGTTATATTATAATTGAGATAAGTGTCCATGCCAGAATTACTAATCAATAACAAAAAGGAACAGGTACATGCTAGAGTTAGTAATTAGTGAATAAAATATAACTGTATATATGCATATGCTTGTACTACAATATATTTTTTTTGGGTTTAAATCAATAAGGTATACGCCGTATAATCTTATAAACTTAGTGCTTCGCTTTGAGACTACTGCTGTGTTTGTATTTACGTTATAATTGAAATGCTTATTTTCAGTTT
Source organism: Carex cristatella (assembly GCA_024447775.1). Taxonomy (NCBI): domain Eukaryota; kingdom Viridiplantae; phylum Streptophyta; class Magnoliopsida; order Poales; family Cyperaceae; genus Carex; species Carex cristatella. The sequence continues at coordinate 292,025 of JAJHPF010000015.1, forward strand.
TTCCATTTATTTATTTAGGTCTAAAATTGAAACCCTTTTCTTTGAACAATACAGGACTCATTCACTCCTAAAGTCCAATTTAAATAAAACTGAACAAAACAAAACATGAAAATAATAGGTTCAATTATTACTAAACTCTGCAACAAGCTCCACAATATTTCCATATGAACTACCACCCTCCTTCATGGCCTCTTTGGCCTTGTTAATCCATTTGTGTGCATTCCTCCTACACTCCTCGCATCTCTCTCCTTGCATCACCTCTTTCACACATGTCTCCACCTCCTCTCTGCTCACCAATCTGGCACCGTTTTGCCGCATCCTCACCCCAACTTCCCATACACACTCTGCATATTTTGCATTCATTGGTTGATCGGTCCACTGAGGAAATTCCACCATTGGTACACCAAGCTTAGAGCCTCCGTAGTTGAGTTCCATCCACAGTGCGTCAGAAAACACCCGACAGCCCGATAGGCCAGAACATCCAATTGTGGGCTCCATGTAATTATAAGGCCTCTTTCCTTCGCCTTGTTTGTAAAACCTTCGGGTAATTTATTCGCCTCTGAGGACCTAACTACCCAAAGGAAAGGTATATTACTGTTGAAAAGACTGTATGCCAACTCGGCCATTTGGACAGGGTCCAGGGATAAACAACCTATGGAAATGTACATGACTGAGTTTTCAGGTTTAGTGTCAAGCCAGGCCATGCACGGAGCCATGTCGAGTTTAAAAATGTGAAATCCATAAGAAGCATCCGATGAAATGAGGTTGTCTGAGTACGAGGATGGCACGGTGGGACCTATAGTCTTTGCTTGCCAGACAGAGGCCATGTATTTTGCTTCCTACTTAGAAATTTTTATCCATGAGCTATGTGTTCGATAAATGAAATTTACTAGTGTGTTTTATTTCAGATATTCAGTTTGCGAGTAAAAAATGATGAAGCTATGGTACTATCCATTGGGCGGATTTTGGTCCATACTATGGAATAATATCTTTGTTTTCAAAATTCAAATTAATAATTGATTAAATCAGTTATACTATATATGATCTTTATATGAAAATAAACTTGCTAATTTATATTTTTTTACCATTTTTTTGTTATTTTTGTAGATGGGTAGCAGGGTAGAATATCACTACTTTTGAATGGTCTATGATTTTTAGATCAAGCATCTTATTATCTATCTAAAAGAAATAGTAAAAAATGTAGAATTTGATCTACAAGTACATTTCTGTATGGAGATCATGCATGTTGATTGTTAAACTATTTAGACATATTTAATATTTGAATTTTGAAAATGATTATATTAATTTTTAGTAGGACCAATCAGCACTACGCACAGTACCATAACTCGCTCTTAAAAAATCACACATCTAAAGTATATCTGCCAAAATTGTCTTTGTCAAAAAATGAAAGTAGGTTAAAAAGGAAAGTGTTTCCCCAGTTTCTAGCTCATAGAAAGAATTGATCAGCACCTCATCTGCCTTATCCAGGTCCATAAATTGTTTGGTCAACAATTCGACAAATGCCAAAGAAGTATTTTGGAGGAGATAGAGATGAGAGAGAGAAGAGTATCGCTATGCCGAAGAAGAAAACTAGAAGGAGTGAAAGGAGTGAAATGGAGAGATATGGAGGAGGAAGAAAAGAGCGGCGATGGCTGGCTGGCTAGGGTTTCTCCTCTCTTTTTTTGGGGGGCACAAGACCGTAAAAGTTAAAACCGCATTATGTTAAAATTGATATTGAATGTCATGTTTTGAAATTAAAATTCTTTTATGTTTAATTAATATTTATTTTTGTTGTTTTTATTATTTTTATTTAGTATCTGATTAGTTAATGAATTAAAATCTGATTAACTATTTGAACTCGATTAGTCTTGCTCTATTATGACAGAAATCATGAATTAACCCTTATTTATTGTTACTTGGTCAAATATTGATTCTTAAAAAACCACATCATTAATTGAGCTTGAGCCTTTTGTTTTATACTGTAACTAAAAGTCCATATTTTAATACGGCCCTGAAACTTCTTAAACTTGTGAGGAATTATGATGATGACAAGTTGAATTTAACGTTAAAGGAAAAGATTATATGCGTAAAAAATAGAATTATGATGATAATGACAAATTGAATTCAATGATACATGAAAGATTATATGCTCTCAGTATACAAATTAATATATTCGAAATTTTAATGAAAAATATTTATGAATACTTATGAATATTAATAATCTGAATTATTCCATCATAAGGGACCACTCCATACCGAAATTTATTTTAATCTTAGAAAATATATAAAAGAGAGAGAAACAGAGTACAGCTAGATTTTTATGGATAGAAAGATCGATATAGTTAGATTTCACAGATCCAAACTGTATTTTTTTTCAGAAAAATATTAATGTGCCTGAATTCTTTGCAGCTTCATCATATGAGAAGCATAGCATAAATCAAGAAGTCATAAATAATGAAACCACAAAATTCAAACATATTTAAACATGTGCAAAAAAAAATAGTTTCAATTGTTATTGATTATATTATTGCCAACAACATCAGAGATTTTTTTGTTTATTTAGTAATGTGGGAATTATTTTGTTTATTTAGAAAATTGTGGGATTCCACTATAAACACGACAAAATTGAACAAAAGAAAATCAGTATTCAAAATTTCCAAAACAAAACAGAAATTGAAAAAAAAAACAGAGTGATGTGCATACTCAACTAGTGTGGGTGGGTGCTAGTTTGTGAAATTTGGAATTTAGGATGGTAGTTAATTAATTTTGTTTTATTTCTATAATAACTAAAAAAAAAAATTCGTTGTGGGCCATGCAGAGAGAGAGAGCGCGCGCGCGACAGTATTTTCAACAAAGAGTGAAGGACTACGGGTTCGGTTTTGTAGAGGTGGCTCAACAAATCTGAGTCTTGTGTTGAGTACAGAATTTGCGAGAGCATAGGATGCTTTGATGTTGTTGTATGCAGGATCATGATGT